>SKCR01044221.1:0-199429 GCA_019454045.1 Zanthoxylum bungeanum | reverse complement strand
ATCACACACCCCAGTACACTACGATTCTCGATAAACCCAGAAGAGGTATACACAGAACTCGTTAAAGCCCTGGACCACCAAACCTAAATTTTACTGATTGTCGTAAGTACTAGCGATGCAAATCTCAGGTTAAGATCATATGCACCTACCCTGAAGCGGACTCCCATAGACACGCAGACATACTACCAATGGGACTCCGCGGGGTCTATCCAGAGCGAAGCTGTTTTCCGTACCATCGGTAAAACACAACCTCCTACCGCACTTGCATAAGTATCCAATACTTAAATATATGAGAACTATGACGTTGTGCCCTCACAACATGCACAAGTGCAGTACTAGTCTATTCCGCATTATCGATGTCCAATCTCGATAATACTACGACTAGGGATATTTAATGATTAAACCTTTATGGATTGATACTGTCTCATATCATCACAATCTGGAACTAATCATAGGGACTTTTACCATTTATATATCAAAGTAAATAAATTACAAAACGGTAAAAGGCAATTTCATTACTACATAGTTAATTTTGTACAATAATACAATATCATTTACAAAATAGTGACGCTATGGGACATTACTGTCTAACAAGCCTATACTCGGAGTGATTTTTTTACTCTCGATAGTTTTCCACTTTGTTAACAAAATTACTGGTGTTGATTATTTTTTATTGCTCTCATATATTTACCTTATCTTATAACTGCATAGATTAATGGTGATTTTTGATTCATACTATAGTCACTCTTACTTTGACCTGTCTGAAATTAGAGTAGTTGTTTAATTTTACACAAGGTAAAAACCTTAGACAAATTTTAAAATTTTCAATTGGTATCAGAGCCTGACCTCGATCGTTGAGTCATTAAACTATTGGTAGAGTTTAGCCTTAAATTTTCCATTGTTCTTTGATGGGACTGAGTACTTGCATTGGAAGTTTTGCATGAGAGCGTTCCTTGAATCGTTAGATGAGAGGGTTTGGATATCAATAGAGCACGGGTGGAAACCTCTTGTGGTTATGGTTGATGGGGTCTATTTCCCTAAACTGACTTGGACTAAAGAGGAGTTTGATACTAGCAACAGGAATAGTAAATCCATTAACATCATTTATACTAATTTTTGCTCGGTCGAATTTAGGAGAATATCTATATGTGAGATAGCCAAGGATGCATAGGACATCTTTCAGACTGTTCATGATGGCACCTTTTTCGTTAAAAATAACAGACTCCAAAGCTTTCTACTAGGTTTGAAGTCATTAGGATGAAAGATGATGAACCATTTGAAGAATTTTACGCTGAGATTAATGATATTGTTATTTCCAGCTTTAACCTATGCGAGACTATTCCTATGAATAATATAGCTAGGAATAATTATGCGATCCCTATCTGAAAGGTTCTTACCTAATATTACACCTATTGAAGAGTGTAATGATTTAGATCAAACAAAATTAGAGGATCTCGTAGGAAAACTTCAAGTGTATAAGAGTAAACTTGTATAGACGTTGGTTTTCGCCCAAGGTCCACAATTGAGAATTTATAGTTTAGAGGCACTAGAGATCCTACAAAATAAAGGTAGAGTGAGCGAGAGTTCCTTCCCATATGTGTGGTGGGCGCTGTAGACGCTCCGATGCTCAAGTCAATAATGAAAGTGAGCAAAACGTGGAGGAAGAACAAGGTATAGGATTACCTTATTCTCTGTAGACTGCCGTGAGGGCGTTGGTCTGGTGTATATAGGATGAAAGGTTTAGAGAGCTTAAGTATTAGAGAGCTAAGAGTTAGAGTTAGAAGGCTTAAGCTTCAATGAAGATGCCCCTCTATATTATGAATTCTGCTTCTTTATATAGGTCTGAAGGATTTTCTTTTATAGTTGACACAAGGGCTGCATTTACGGGGGTGAGACCCATAACACATTTTAGTATTTATCTTTTGGTGATGAGATGAGTCAGCTGAATGTGCGGAGAACATGAGGAGATGATTTTCGGTGGAAAATAAATGAGCTGCTTGGGCTTTCATTGGAATATTGGCGAGATGCAAAGGTTCAGGCCTTTGGTCAAACCTTAGTCTGGAAGCTATTTGAAGGAATTTAGACTCTGACTGTTATTGGGCCGGGGCAAAAACACAATTATACCCTTGGCCCAAATTTGACCTGTACAGTTTGTCCCATACTATCTAAGTCAATGAGTCCTTGGCTTGGAGAGTATTTCAACGAGTATGTCGTCTGAGGTCGGTGTAGGCGTACCTAAGCATCGATGTCGTTTGTGTTGGGGTTTTGGGGAGGCAATTCCAGGTAAATGCAGCGAAACACAGAAAATCAAAATTTTCCATTTTCAATAATTTTTCTTGGGTAATTAAAATAAACATATTTATTTTAATTACTCAATACTTAAGAATTGAAATATTTTTACCCTAAAATCATATTTTCTCTTAATTACCGAAAAGACCCCAAACTTTACATTTTGATCATTTTAGTCCTTAAATTGTCAAATACAAATTTAAGTGATTTCAAATCAATACCAAAGTGATTTATACACGTCTTATACATAAAAATAAAATTGCAACAAAAATCCCAAATTTTTGCCAAATTGTAAGGACAAGAATTTCCAACTTAGTCTTATTTGGTCCAATTTAGTCAAAACTAGTTTAAATGACATCAAATCAACACCAAATTTTAAGTATATCTTATATAATCCATATTTCAACACATAAATGAAAAGCCCCAAATTTGGATAAGGTTATTGTTAGTGTCCTAGACATGCCCAAGGTCTCTAAGTCATGATATTGTGTGTGAATGATCAAGTGAGTTGCGGAAAAAACTTACATTGATCGGATGTGTGATTTCAAAAATTCTTTGTATGGTTGAAGCTCCAAGCTTTGAAATTGGATTCCCAACTCAAGGATGAGTTGCCCTATCACCTCGCAAGACCTTAAGTGCTAGCTTGCTTGATTTTTGAATCAAAAATCAATGGAGAAGAAGAAGTTGCTCACGGCAATGAGGGGAAAAGAGAGTTTTTGGTTTTGATATTTTTAGTTTCCAAAAACTATACCAAAGTTGGATTTCACAAAGTGTATATGCTTTTCCAAAAAGCAAAAGCAAAGTGTGTTAGAAGAAAATTGCATTAAATGCAACCAACAACTTCCATCATTCAAGTGGCATGTTGATGTAAGTTAGTGGGTCCCACCACTATGAATTCAGATTTCAAGTTGGCTTACTTAACACACTTTGGGCTCGGGTTCGTTTAATCCGATTAAATGAATTTTGCGTTGTGACGTAATTAAATCCAATTTAATTAAATAATAATGCCTAGCAAAATTATTACGAAAGTCACTTACAAATTAATTCCAAATTAATTCGTTCGTAAGTATTAGCGTACTGATTGTCGCAAGTATTAGCGATGCAAGTCTTAAAGTAAGACCACATACACCTACCCTGATTCGGATTCCCATAGACACATAGTCATACTACCAATGAGATCCGAGGGGTCTATCCAGAGCGAAGCTGTTCCCGGTCCAATGGCTAACAGAACCTCCTATCACACTGCATAACTATCCAATACCAAAGCGATATATGAGAACTATGCAGTTAAGCTTCCATAATGCGCACAAGTGTAATACTAGTCTATTCTGTATTATCGATGTCTAGTCTCGTTAATACTACGACTAGGGATATTAATGATTAAACCATTTGTGGATTAATACAGTCTCATATCTTATTAATCTGGAATTAATCATAAGGAATTTTATCATTTATATATCCAAGTAATCCAATTAAAAAATGATAAAAAGCAATTTCCTTTATCACATAGTTAATTTGTACAAAAACACAATGTCTTTTACAAATAGTGATGCTATGGGTCATAATTGTCCAACAATCTCCCACTTGGCTCATAGCCAATCACTCAAGTATCTAACACCTGAACTATATACATATCGCTCAAACTTTTGCTGAGAAATAGCTTTCGTCAGCGGATCTGCAATGTTGTCATCTGAGGTGATCTTTTCGATCTTCACATCGCCACAATGTATGATCTCACGAATAAGATGAATCCGTCGAAGTACATGCTTGGATCGTTGATGAGACCGCAGTTCCTTAGCCTGCGATATAGCCCCGTTATTGTCACAATACAAAGGTACAAGCTCAGCTGCTAACGAAACTACTCCTAATCTAATTAGGAATTTATGGATCCAAACTGCTTCTTTTACTACCTCAGCTGCAGCAATATATTCGATTTCTGTTGTTGAATCGGCAACAGTTTCTTGCTTGGAAGATTTTCAGCTCACTGCTCCGTTGTTCAAACAAAATATGTACCCTGATTGGGACTTAGAGTCGTCTTTACCGGTTCGGAAACTTACATCGGTGAACCCAGTCACCTCAAGTTCTCCATCTCCATAGACTAAGAAAGCATCCTTAGCTCATTTAAGATACTTAAGGATGTTCTTAACAACAATCCAGTGACCATCACCTGGATCGGCCTAATAGCGACTACACATGCTCAAAGCATCTGAGACATCAGGTCATGTACATATCATGGCATACATAATCGATCCGACTGCAGAAGCGAACGGGATCTGACTCATGTTATCTCTCTCATCTTTAGCTTTAGGACACATGTCCTTAGATAGAGAGACGCCATGCGACAGTGGAAGTAGCCCCCACTTAGACTGATCCATGTTGAATCTCTTCAACACTTTGTCAATGTACGAGCTCTGGGAGAGTCCAAGCAGCTTTCTAGATCTATCCCGATAGATCCTTATTCCCAGAATAAAGGCTGCTTCTCCCAGATCTTTCATGGAGAATTTTAATGAAAGCCAAGCTTTCACCGATTGTAGCATGGGAATGTCATTGCCAATAAGCAATACATCATCAACATAAAGGATAATGAATGTCAGTGTGCTCCCACTAACCTTCTTATATACCCAAAGATCATCTTCGTTTTGAATGAAACCATATTCTTTTATGATCTCATCAAAATGTTGGTTCCAAGAACGCGATGCTTGCTTCAATCCATAAATGGATTGATTTAACTTGCAAACCTTGTTTGTATGTTTTGGCACGACAAAACTGTCAGGCTGTTGAATATAAACATCCTCCAAATGGTTTCCGTTAAGGAAAGCAGTTTTGACGTCCATCTGCCATATTTCATAATCGAAATATACAGTAATAGCAAGCATTATCCGAATGGATTTAATCATGGAAACATGAGAAAAAGTTTCGTCGTAATCGACACATGTCGTTGACGATACCCTTTCGCTACAAGCCTAGCTTTGTACGTTTGTATGTTGCCATCTATGTCTATCTTCTTCTTGAAGACCAATTTACAACCAATCAGCTTAACGCCTTCTGGTGCATCAACCAGTGTCCAAACTTGGTTGGTATATATGGAATCCATTTCGGACTTCATGGCCTCTTGCCATAAAGCGGAGTCGATACCTTGTATCACTTCCTCATATGTAGTTGGTTCGTCTTCCTCAATAAGATTAATATCCATATGAGGTGAGATCAGAAACCTATACCTCTCAGGTTATTTTCTGACTCTTTCTGACCTACATGGTTCTCGTGTATTAGAAGATTGTGGTATAGTCTCATCCTTGATGAACTGTTCCTGTTCCGTAAGGTAATCGGTGTAAGAAACAATATCACTCCGATTTTCATCGAGTTCTACTTTCTTCCCACTTACCACTGCATTTAGGAATTCCTTTTCGAGGAAAATTGCATGGAGAGCAACAAATACCTTATTCTCTTGTGGGTTGAAAAAGTAATATCCTTTGGTTTCCCTGGGATAACCTACAGATAGACAATTATCAGATTTGGGTTCTAGTTTGGTACCATCCAAACGTTTAACATATGCCCAGAATCCCCAAATCTTCAGGAATGAGAAACCCGGTTTCTTTCCTATCCATATTTCATATGGAGTCTGTCCAACAGAATTTGACGGAACCTTATTCAAAATAAGTATTGCATTGTTCAATGCGTATCCCCAGAAGGAAATTGGTAGCTTAGTGCGACTCATCATTGACCTTACCATGTCTAACAAAGTTTGATTTCTCCGTTTGGACACACCGTTCAATTGAGGTGTTCAGGGAGGAGTCCACTGTGAAAGAATACCATATTCTTTCAGGTAATCGAGAAACTCATTTCTTAAGTATTCTCCACCACGGTCCGACCGCAGTGTTTTAATACTTTTGCCGGTCTTTTTTTCTACTTCGTGTCAAAACTCTTTGAATTTCTCAAAAGTTTCCGACTTGTTTCTCATAAGATACACATAACCTTAACGTGATGCATCATCTGTAAAGGTTACAAAGTATTCATATCCTCCTCTAGCCTGGCTAGACATGGGCCCATATACATCACTATGAACGAGGGCTAATAGTTTAGTGGCACGTACACATTTACCGCTAAAAGGCATTTTAGGCATTTTTCCTAATAAACATGATTCGCAGACGTCTTATGAATTAGGATCAAATTCATCCAAGTATCTACTCTTCGAAAGTGGGATATACGAGTCTTGTTAATGTGTCCCAGACGACAATGCCACATATAAGTTTAATCTATTTTATTTAATTTGAGCCTTTTGTTTGTCATGTTATATGTTTGAGATTCATTTATATGTTGGGTTTCTATTAGGTCCCAAGGATCAATTCAAGCATCAAACATGTGTGAATACTACAATGAAGAATGGCGGAATCATACTCACATTGATCGGTTGAGCGATGCGATGAACACAAAAAAAAAATCTTCAAGCTTTCATCCATGGAAGCTCTCGGCATTCTCCCCTATTTGTGCTCATTGTGATTCGGTCACCACCATGGAAGGATCTCCAAGCTCCAAGCTTTTTATAATGATTCCATGCTCATGAAAAAGATTCCCTATCACCTTAGGATAACTCTTTATGTGCTAGCAATGGCAAGATTTGCCACAAATCTTCCATGTTCATCATCAAGCTCTCGGTTTTGTGAGAGAAAAAGATAGAGAAGAAAATATGGCCCTAGGCCGAAAAAATTGGGAGGGAGAAAAGTTGTGTTAGGTTAATTGTTTTTCCAAAAATCAATTAAAACATATACCAAAAATTTGCTTTCAAAAAGTCAAATGAATTTGGAGCCAAAAATGGCAATAAATGCCATCAACCACTCTTGTCACTATTCACATCAAAAGTGACTAGACATCACTTCACTCAAAGTGATGTGACTTCCATCAATTGATTGGCCAGTGATTTGACGCTTGATGTGACTTGTGGGCCGCACTTTAATTCGCAATGCGAGTGCGCCCGCAAACACTCTCGGGGTCGGGTTCGCTAATTCCAAATTAACGAATTTTCTGTTGCGACGTAATTAAATCAAATTTAATTAAATAATTGTGCCTAGAAAAATTACTATTCACGTCGCTAACGAATTAATTCTAAATTAATATGTGGACTACCGTGGACTACCGAGGAGTATGTGGATTATGTGGACTACCATGGAGTATGTGGACTATCGTGGACTACCGTGGAGTATGTGGACTACCGCGAAACCCTAGGTACGTGGTTTAGCACTATCAACTCAGCACAGCAGGCAGACCATGTGGCAGCTGGCGAGCCAGGTAAGTAAAAATGCATTGCACGTACTTTGATAGGATTGTCATTGTCACACACTGAAAAAGTCCCATCAAAGTGGGGGCGACTGTAGGCATTGGATTTTTGCATATCGAACCCGATGAGGAGTCTCGTAAGGAGGCACTACCTTTATGTCGTGGAAGTTGCGGAAAACGGTCGTCGGAAAGGAGAAGTCAATAATTGACATATTATTGGTTTTGATTCGCTAAGTTCGCTCGGAGTTCGCTTGTTGAATCTTCATTTCGAGGTATATCTTTGGCCCGAAATTCCCGCAAACCACTCTAAGCCCACCTAAACCCACATCCAAAGCCCATGAAACCAAGACAAATCAAACACCAAGCCCACCTAAACCCACATCCAAAGCCCATGAAACAAAGACAAATCAAACACCAAGCCCACCATCCATAAAGCCCACGTCCATGCACATGATTTCACCCCTCCATGCACTATTCAAACATGATTTACTCTTCTACCATTTACTTTACACCTTTAATCTCACCTTTTACCTTAACACCAAAATTCCAAGGCATTATTTGATCAACCCCACATCATTTAGCCATCACACCCCACGCCCATCACCATCCCCTCTCATTTTCTTCATTTTCCATCACCTTTTATTGAATTTTCAACAAAGGATCACAATTATACATTACCTTCCTTCCATTTCCAAACAAAACTTGTCATTTCATTTCCTTTCCTTTCAACCTTTATTGAATTTTCAACAAAGGATCACAATTATACATTACCTTCCTTCCATTTCCAAACAAAACTTGTCATCAAATTGATTACCTTTCATTATCACTTGCCAATCTCATTAATGCCCTCCATTTGCCTATTTAAACCCTCATTTCTGCCTTGGAACACCTAATACACATCAAGAAAAGATTAAGCATTTTAGAAGATCAAAACAACCCTCCCTCATCTTCACGCCATTTTGCCCCTCCAAAGTTCAAGCATTTCACTGCCATCTACTGCCCATTTCCACGCCCACTACAGCCCCTTGATCACGCTCCTCACTGCCTTCACAGCCCTTATAATTCGCTGCCTTATTCAGACCAGTAAGTCACGCCCCCTCACTGCCTCATACAGCCTTTGTTCACACATTTTGCCTCTCCAAAAATTAAGCAACTCACTGCCATCTATTCCCCCTCCAAAATTCACGCAAATATCCCTTTCACAGCCCCTATTTCACGCAAAAACAGCCCACTAAACAGTCCATTTTCATGCCCAATTTAGCCCCTGGAATTTGTGCTCAAATCACCCTAATTTTAGCCCCCAAACCAGTTAATAAACTGCCCTAAACACCCTCTAAAATTCGCCCAAAACAGCAGCTCAAACACACTCAAACAGTCCCCAAATTCACCGAAACAGTGAATAAAAAACTGCACTTGAAAGTCTTCGAGAAACCGAACAAACGGCAGTCCAATACCCCTCAAAATTCACCAAAACAGCCCATAATTCATTGCAAACCAGTGAGCAAAGTGTGGAGATTTAAATTGCAGCGAAACGAAGTGGAAACAGCGGACGAAACAGAGAAACAGTGAGCAAAACGTCGAAACAGTGAACCGGTGGAATCGTGGTGTCTTAGCCTTTCCAACGGCCATATAACGCACCTCCAAAGAATGACAAAAAAAGGTTAGACCTGAGGGTTATATTTTTAAATTTATTCACATAAAATAATGATTTAAAAAAATGTGTTGAGCATGAATAGTTAGTTTGGCATGTTATTTGGAATTTGTTCACATGAAATAATGATTTAGTGTATGATGTGATTTTGGGTGAATGGAATATGTGTTCTTTCTTGTGGTATATTGGATGGAAACCCGGACATAAATTCCATAGCCGAATCCGAATGGACGGTATTATGGTTTGCACTCGGGATACAATGCCCCGTACCTCTTGAAGGATTCATGTATTCCATTTCATCCAACTTGTATTTGAGCATGATTAGGTCATTAGAACGTTATTTTATTTCAAGCATGTTTTAGTTATTTATCTTTTGTATGAGGAATTTAAGTTTAGGTATGTTTAGATTACTATGTATGTAGCATGTTTGATGTGTGATGCCGAATGTTTGCCGTTGTAAAAATTTACTTTCAAAGCATGCGAATTTAGATTTAGGCCTATAGGAATTTAGAGTAGTTTTACCAATGTATGTCTTGTAGACTTGGTCAATATTACACAAATCCATCCATTACAATTGACATAAGTAAGGGACCATTCCGAACCCAACGGTTTGAGGTCTTCCCTTGTGAGGGGTGAGTGCGGCCTTAAATCATTTTCCCGGTTCACACCGGGTGGCGACTCCTTTATTCTCCGGTTTAGTCCTCCGTTGGCTACTCCGTACTCCCAACTAGGCCCTGAGTCTAGAACAGCATGCGTCGCCCTAGCTCCTGTGTCCTACACGCATTATCGATGTCCTGTCTCGATAATACTACGACTAGGGATATTTAATGATTAAACCTTCATGGATTGATACTGTCTCATATCATCTCAATCCGGAACTAATCATTTGGACCTTCTATCATTTATACATCTTGGTAATCTAATTACAAATGATAGAAGAGCAATTTCCTTTGTCACATAGTTAATTTTTACAACAACACCATTATCTGTACAAATAGTGATGCTATGGGTCATAAGTGTCCAACATTATATTCAAAATATAAAGGCCATTATTAGCATCAGCTGTACATATCTCAAAATCATCTTTATAAACAAAACACCCAGTGTTCCAAAATACAAAAGTATACCCGCATTGGGTCAAACAAGATACAAAATATTGTTTCTAGTCAAACTAGGTACATAATAACAGTCTGATAATGAAAGTACATGCCCCGGGGGAAGTTCCAAAACATAGGTCCCTACAACCAAAATAGCGACTCTCGTCCCGTTTCCAACTCGTAGGTCAGTCTCGCCTGAAGCCAGTCTCCTGCTAATCTGCAGATCCTGCACATCAGTACATATATGAGTACCATATCCTGTTAGGGATATGTCATATACCCAACCTGTGGATGGGCTATATGTACATGTATTTGTAATTAATTTTATTAATATAAAATGGCAATCTTTATTATACGTGTCTTACATAACTTATATGAATCATCAACATTAATAAAGCCCTTAGAGTAATAAGAAGATGGCTTCCCCGGGCCTTTGAGAATCATTACTCTTAAATGTTCTTAGTCATATTTTGTGAATAATCGAGCGTTCACAAAGCGGAGAGACTAGCATGTGTTGGATAATATGACCCATAGCGTCACTATTTGTACAGATCATAGTGTTGTTGTACAAATTAACTATGTGACAAGGAAATTGCACTCTCATCATTTGTGATTAGATCACCATAGATGTATAAATGAAGAGAGGTCCATATGATTAGTTCCTGGATTGAGATGATATGAGACAGTATCAGTCCACGAAGGATTAATCATTAAATATCCCTAGTCGTAGTATTATCGAGACTGGACATCGATAATGCGGAATAGACTAGTATTGCACTTGTGCGCGTTGTGAGGGCACAACGACATAGTTCTCATATATTTAAGTATAGGATACTTATGCAAGTGCGATAGGAGGTTGTGTTTCACCGATGGTACGGGAAACAGCTTCGCTCTGGATAGACCCCTCGGAATCCCATTGGTATTATGACTATGTGTCTATGGGAGTCCGACATCAGGGTAGTTGTATTTGGTCTTAACTGAGACTTGCACCGCTAATGCTTACGACAATCAATATACTTTAGTTGAGGTCGTCCAGGGCTGTAACAGGTTCTGTGTACGCCAATGCTGGGTATATTGAGAATCGTAGAGTATTGGGTGTGATGTCAAGACGGAAGTATCACTCCAGTCATAGTGGAGATGATGTCACGCAGGATACGGTATTAGTGCTCTTAAGTGCTGGCCGGCCATCGGGATATTATGACAAGGTCATGTATATCCGATTATAGAGACTAGTTACCAGACATCCGACATGTGCTTCGGACGGGGCAGACACTTATCCAGCCCCAGCCCTAGCACGTGACTATCCGATACTGGGCCGATATAATAATACTTGGTATACTACGCTTGATATAGATCTTAAATATTCTTAGATGAATATGACCGGAGAATTGGGTAGACTTCGTGCTTTGCTAGAAGCCGATCTTGTCTCGTAAATCGGTATAGAACGTAGTACTTGGTACGTACGTGATTCGGATACTCCGACGACCGTATTTACTGCCGACTTATCCGGGGATCTCATGGGTCGCTTCCCGATAATGCACCGATGACGCATAACTCGCACTCATTAATAATCTGGGATTATATAGAAGAGAGAGAAAATTAATCTAGGATTAATTACGGAATATTTTATCTGGGATAAAATATCGTCTAAGAGAGAGAATGATTAATTTAGAATTAATCGGTAAATTAATATATTCGATATATTAAATGAAATTAGATTTCGACGCGGAATTAAAATTAGATTTTAATTCGGGCGAACGAATTAATTTAGAATTAATTCGTTAGCGACGTGAATAGTGAATTCGCTAGGCGTAATCATTTAATTACGACGCAACGGAAAATCGCTAATTAGGAATTAGCGAAACCGAGCCCGAGTGTGATTGCGAGCGCATTCGTATTTCGAATTCGAGTGCGGCAACGCAAGTCACATCAAGCGTCAAATCATTCGTCACATCAAGCGTCAAATCAAAAGTCACTTTGAGTGATGTGATTGATTGATGTGATTGAGTTGATTGATTTAGACACACATCAAGTCACTTTATAAAGTGAATGAATAGTGACATTGAATAGTGATGGGGTTGTTGGAATAGTGTGGTGGTTGAGAGAGCCATTACCATTTACTTTATTTGATAATTAAAATGGTAAATGCTTATTAATTTTTTGGAAAAATATATAAAGCATTTTTTGTAATTCATTTTACAAGTCAACCATTACACAACTCTCCAATTCTTCTCTCTTTCTCACGCAAAAGGGCTGTTTTCTCTTCTCCAACACAGCTCACTGCCGTGAGCTTAAGGGGAGCAATGAGTGTTTTGTTGTTGAAAACACAAGTGCTAGCACACTTACGAGACTTGCGAAGGTGTTAGGGAGGTTCACCCATGAGGCAGGATCCGTTCGACGAAGCTTGGAGCTTGACGAATGACCACTTTCATGCCCAAAAAGTGAGTAATACACTGCAGTTCACGCCCAATGCAGTAAGGTTTTTCAAGTTTTTGTTTCTTGCCGCGTCTCTCAACCGATCGATGTGAGTATTCCGCTACCTCCGTTGATGTGTTCACACATGTATTTCATGTCTTGTTTGATCTTGGGACCTAGATATAAACCTAACAATGGCATCAAGAGCTATAGGTTCAAGCATGAAAATGTAGGGCTTAAAATTTGGGTAAATTGATTTTGAGCATGATTTAGTTAAATTGTTTGATTGAGCATGTTTAAATGATGTTGAATTGAAGTTGATTGGATCAATTTCATGAAAATTGATTTGGAATAATTTTCCCCAAAATATTGATGTTGGCCGAATGTGATGATATTGGAATTCTTGGATTTTTTCATTTTAATTCATTGGATGAGTTATAATGATGTAGGATGATGTTGATTTGAGATTGAATTGGATTTAATTTTGAATTGGATAAAATCCACAAATACTTACCTTGGCCGAATTAATATGCCCTTTAAAGTCTTGGATTTTTGATTTTTGAACATTGGATGTATTGGAAATCATTCGGGAAGTTAATTAGATGTCGATTATGGAATTAATTGGATTAAATTCAAATCGGACAAAAATTACTCCTTTGGCCGAGACTTAGAAGCATGTAAATGGGTTTGATTTTTTCATTTATGTGTTGGACATGTGATAATGATAATGAACATGATTAATTGGACTAATTTCATGTTTTGGAAATATTGATTTGGGTGATTAATCATGTAATGCACTTTAGGTAATTAAATTGCGAAATTGGATTTGTGTAATTTAATGAATTAGGCCTTTAAATTGGATTTGGGCTTATTATGTTGTAATTGGGCCTATTGGGCTTGATTTTATCAAGTTGGTTTAGGCCAAATGGATTGGATCCAATTGGGCCCAAAACCACTACCATAAAACCCAAATGCAACTTATAAACCTTTAAAGTTTAATTGGGCCTAAATTGATTTCTGGGCTTATGGGGTTACTCCTTGATTGGGCTTTGGTTGCCGAAGCCCACGCCTTAAAGAAATTAATTAAAGCCCATTAGACTTGAATTAAATTGACGTTGGACGTTAATCGGGCTTTGAGACCCGTAGCGATTAAAATTGGAATTTAAGTCGTTAAAGGTTTATTAAATAAAGTGTAATATTTAATTTGGAATTGAATAGTGAATTAGTATTAAATACATATTAATTGGATTTAATTATGTAGTTTAATTTAATTCAAGAATTCGTACTTTGAGTACTTATTCGCAAAACGAGTTTGACTCGAGCAAAATCAAATCGTTGTTTGAACATTGGATGATCACATAATTATCAGATTAATTAATTTGATTAGATTGATTGATAGCATGCTTATGTGTGAATACGTGGTTGTGATGAATGAATAATGTATATCGGATGGATATTAGTCGGGTGGGGCAATTTTGGAAATTGTTGTAATAAATTCGATTTATTAAATTGGACCTGCGTGTCCAGCCTTATCACCTCTATTCTCTTTGTATTCTCTTCTCACCTATTCCCCTCAATGTAAATGAGGTTTCTTTAGAAGTGTAGTGTAACGGGTAGAAGTAATACAAGTGCTAGCTTGAGTGAGAAAGGGAGAGATTTGATCTAGGATCAATGTGTTAAGTATCCATCCGCATATCATTATTATTTTATTTCATATGCGCTTTATTATGTATTTAGAATGCATGTTTAAGGGTGTATGATGATGAGACCTTAACAAAGATAATTAAATTGGTAGCCAATTTGCACGCGAAAAGCCCTCATCAAATATCATGCGTTTTTTCCTTCCATTGAGTGATTCTTACTCAAGATCCTAGATTGGCATGGGTTTGGCCAAAGTCAAGCCCTTGTCCGTCGAAGATGTGTTTGAATCACGAGGCTTTGTTCCATATTGGTGTCTTGTCCAAGTTGTGGTTTGTTGGCCAAAGTCAAGACCACTTCTTGTCCACGACATTGATTACGAAGCTTCCATGGTCAATGGGTCCGCGCTTGACTGGGATCATTAGGTTTGTTGTGCCAAAGCCAAGGCCTAGTTGATTCAGAGGAAAAAGGTTAGGGTATATATTCGATATATAGGCATATATAAGATATATGTTTCGGACTTGGATGTCCACCTACTGGATCTAGGAGTTGGATGAGATCCAATTGATCTTCGAGATCTACCTAGTTAATTATCATACAATTTGTTGGCCAAAGTCAAGATTGTGTGATATTTAACGGGATCCTAGCCCACTAGGAAACACGGTTTCCCGAGTACTCGACAGAGGGTTAGAGGCTCGACGAAAAATAGTGGGAGGCAAGAATTGAATTTGCAATATTCGTTCAATTACTCGCCATACGCGCTCATTCAAATTATCACTCGTAATAATATTAATGTTAGTTGGACTAATATTTAAATTGTTGTTTTAATAAACAGTTGGACTGTATTATAGTTGATTATATATAATTGGATTATATTAATCAATATATTTGAATTAATTAATTTCAGTTTACAGTTGATTTTATAATTGGATTATAGTAATCAATGTAATTGAGGTTAATTAATTTGGATTATATTTGATTATATAGTTGGACTATTATAATCATTATAATATATAGTACCACTAATCGTTGATTAAATAGTTGGACTATTGTAATCAAGATAAAATTGAAAATGGATATTTAAAATATAATCTTGGATTATTAAATGTTTTAAATGATTTAATTTTCAAATTGGGAATAAATAATAGGTTACTTTATTTGATAAAATAACTTATTATACCTTAAGCCCAAAATTAAGCAAATAAGTAGAGCATAAATCTTTGGAAGATTTAATGATGACTTTAGTGCTTAATTTAATATACTTGTCATAAATCTAATTTTAGATTTAAGAAGTATTAAAATTGCAATTTATAATTCTTGGAGAATTAATTGACTATTCTAGAGGAGAAAAAGTCAAAGTTTGCAATTGGGCATGTAGCACGAGGTGCACATCGTTTCGATATTCTAAAAACCAAGGCTTGGCCTAAGGTTCCTGAAATATTGAAAAGGATAATTGACATATCCCAAAGTGACTACCATTTGGATATGGCAGACACGAAGGAATTAAAGAAGGGCAAGGCTCTTACTTTAAAAATGATTGTCAAAGTTATGTTCACTACTAGTATTGAAATTAGATTTTAAATACTTAGTGTGGTACATAAAATATATGTATTGATGTTCAGAATCTGCTTTGAGCAGGATACTGACTTCAAGCTGAGATTGCTCTGCGAATCGGAAACGGGACGAAAGTCGCTGTTTCGACCGTAGATACCTAAGTTTAGGAACTACCCTTCGGGTGTGTACTTAAATTAGGAACTGTTATAATGTAACTAGTTTGACTAGAGACATTATCTCTATATCAGTGTTTAATCCATTGTGGATAAACCTTTATATTTAGAACACTAAGTGTTTCATTATATAAAGATGATACTGAGATAAACACATTAGATGTGAATAACAGAATTTATATTTTGAATATAATTAAAATCTCAAACATATATAAATGACAAATAAATAGCTCAAATTGATTTGATCAAGTAGAGACTTATTTGTGGCATTGTTGTCTAGGACAGAATTAAACAAGACTCGTATATCCGCACTTTTGAAGAGTGGGTACTAGGACTGATTTGACTATTCAAATAAAGTCTACGAATCTAGTTTGTTAGGTAAAGTACCTAAAACACTGTTTACTTGGTAATAGTGTAAGTGCCACCGATCTGTTAGCCCTATTCATGGTGAAGTTAGTGGGCCCATATCTAGCTAGGCTAGATGTGAACATGAATATTTCGTGACCTTAACGGATGTGGCATCATGTTATGGTTATGTGTTTCTTTTGAAGAACACAATCGGAAACTATTAGAGTTTCGACACGAAGTAGATAAACAGATCGACTATAGTATTATGCCGTCACGGTAAGACCGTAATGGAAAATACTTAAGCAGTAAGTTTCAAAAATACATGAAAGAGTATAGTATTCTTTCAGATGAGGACTCCTCCCGAGACACGTCAGTTTGACGGTGTGTCCAAACTAAAAACCGATTTTGTTGGACATGATAAGGTTTATCACGAGTCGCTCTGAGCTATCATTTCCTTCAACAGGATATGTATTAACAGTGCAAAACTTATTTAGAATAAGGTTCCATATAAATCTGTTTGACAGATATCATATAGGATATGAACAGGAAAGAAACAGGGTTTCTCATTCCTAATAATTTGGGTATGCCGGGCATAACGTTTGGATGATACCAAACTAAGGACCCAAATTGGATAAGTGCCATATATAGGTTATCCTAAGGGAAACCATAAGTATAGTACTTATAAATCTCACATGAGAACAATATGATTGTTGCTCACCATGCGGTTTTCCTAAGAGGAATACCGATATGCAGTGTAAGTGGGAGGAGTAGGATAAACTCGATGAAAATCGGGGTAATACTGTTCAAGGCACGAAGTCCTTAATGGAACACATAATAGTTCATCAAGGATGAAACTATACCATTAATCTTCGAATACACAAGAACCGCGTAGATCGGAGAGAGTCAGAAAACAACCTGGGGTATGGGTTTCTGATCTCACCTCATAAAGATGTTAATCTTATGGAGGTATACCAACCGACTACGTTTTGAGGAAGTGATACAAGGTATCGACTCCCTATTATGGCAAAGTGCCATGAGTCCGAAATGGATTCCATGTATAACAACTATGTTTGGATACTAGTTGTTGTACCGCAAGGCATTGTGCCTATTGGTACATTAAACGTCTTCAAGGAAGACATACATGGATGGCAACATACCAACGTACAAAGCTAGGCTTGTGACGGAAAGGTATCGTTATCAACATTGTGTTAATAACGGTTCAACCTTTTACCTGTTGCCATGGTAAATCCATTTTGAAGATGCTTGTAGATACTGCATATTTCATTTATGAAATGTGTCAGTTGTAGATCAAAATCGCTTTCCTGAAAAGGAAACCTCTTGGAGGATGCTTACAACATCCTGACGATTTTGTATAACCGACAAACAAGGTTTGCGGGTTATTCGATCCATGTTTGGATTGAAGCAAGCATAAGGTTCTTGGAACTGTCGTTTTGAAATAATCATAATGGTTTATGATTTGACTCAAAACGAAATGATTCTTGTGTATATAAGGAGGTTAGTGGGAGAGCGCACTGATAATGAAATTCCCATAAAGCAATTGGTGAAAGCTTGGCTTTCATAGAAATTCTCCGTAGAATTCTGGGGAGTAACAACCTTTATTCAAGGAATAAAGATCTACTGGGATAGATTTGGAGTTGTTAACACTCTCTGGGAAATTGTACATTTAAAATGTACTTGATATGGTGTCTCATACGCTTTGAGCATATGGAGTCACAATCAGGACAATCCAAGTGATAGTCACTGGATTGAAGTTAAGGACATCTATTAGTATCTTAGAGAACTAAAAAGATGCTGTCTAAAACTATGGAGAAGGAGAACTTGAAGTGACTGGGACCACTGCCGCAAGTTTCCAAACAGTTAAATACTGTGGTACTATAAAGTTTGAATAACGGGACAGTGAGCTGGAAATCTTCCGAACAAGATACTGTTGCCGAATAAACAACAAATGCGGATTATTGCTGCAGCTGAGGCAGCAATAGAAGCCATTTGGGTCGATAATAAATCTAATTAGATTAGATATAGTTCTGTTAGCAGCTGAGCTAGGCGTCAGCACAAGGCTAAAGAATTAAAGGTCTCATCGACGATCCAGATATATACTTCTATATTCATCTGATTCGTTCGGATCATACATCGTGGCGATGTGATTATAAATCGCGTCAGACGATAATCATGGAAATCCGCTGACGAAAACCTTTTCTCAGCAATTTGAGCGAACCGTACATAGTTCGGGTGTACGACACTTGAGTGACTGGCTATGTGCCAAGTGGGAGATTGTTGGATAATATGACCCATAGCGTCACTATTTGTACAGATCATAGTGTTGTTGTACAAATTAACTATGTGACAAGGAAATTGCACTCTCATCATTTGTGATTAGATCACCTTAGATGTATAAATGAAGAGAGGTCCATATGATTAGTTCCTGGATTGAGATGATATGAGACAGTATCAGTCCACGAAGGATTAATCATTAAATATCCCTAGTCGTAGTATTATCGAGACTGGACATCGATAATGCGGAATAGGCTAGTATTGCACTTGTGCGCGTTGTGAGGGCACAACGGCATAGTTCTCATATATTAAGTATGGATACTTATGCAAGTGCGATAGGAGGTTGTGTTTCACCGATGGTACGGGAAACAGCTTCGCTCTGGATAGACCCCTCGGAATCCCATTGGTATTATGACTATGTGTCTATGGGAGTCCGACATCAGGGTAGTGTGTATTTGGTCTTAACCTGAGACTTGCACCGCTAATGCTTACGACAATCAATATACTTTAGTTGAGGTCGTCTAGGACTCTAACCGGTTCTGTGTACGCCAATGCTGGGTATATTGAGAATCGTAGAGTATTGGGTGTGATGTCAAGACGGAAGTATCACTCCAGTCATAGTGGAGATGATGTCACGCAGGATACGGTATTAGTGCTCTTAAGTGCTGGCCGGCCATCGGGATATTATGACAAGGTCATGTATATCCGATTATAGAGACTAGTTACCAGACATCCGACATGTGCTTCGGACGGGGCAGACACTTATCCAGCCCCAGCCCTAGCACGTGACTATCCGATACTGGGCCGATATACACATACTTGGTATACTACGCTTGATATAGATCTTAAATATTCTTAGATGAATATGACCGGAGAATTGGGTAGACTTCGTGCTTTGCTAGAAGCCGATCTTGTCTCGTAAATCGGTAGAACGTAGTACTTGGTACGTACGTGATTCGGATACTCCGACGACCGTATTTACTGCCGACTTATCCGGGGATCTCATGGGTCGCTTCCCGATAATGCACCGATGACGCATAACTCGCACTCATTAATAATCTGGGATTATATAGAAGAGAGAGAAAATTAATCTAGGATTAATTACGGAGATATTTTATCTGGGATAAAATATCGTCTAAAGAGAGAGAATGATTAATTTGGAATTAATCGGTAAATTAATATATTCGATATATTAAACGAAATTAGATTTCGACGCGGAATTAAAATTAGATTTTAATTCGGGCGAACGAATTAATTTAGAATTAATTCGTTAGCGACGTGAATAGTGAATTCGCTAGGCGTAATCATTTAATTACGACGCAACGGAAAACTCGCTAATTAGGAATTAGCGAAACCGAGCCCGAGTGTGATTGCGAGCGCATTCGTATTTCGAATTCGAGTGCGGCAACGCAAGTCACATCAAGCGTCAAATCATTCGTCACATCAAGCGTCAAATCAAAAGTCACTTTGAGTGATGTGATTGATTGATGTGATTGAGTTGATTGATTGATAGACACACATCAAGTCACTTTGATAAAGTGACATTGAATAGTGATGGGTGTTGTTGGAATAGTGTGGTGGTTGAGAGAGCCATTACCATTTACTTTATTTGATAAATTAAAATGGTAAATGCTTATATTATTTTTTGAAAAATATATAAAGCATTTTTTGTAATTCATTTTAAAGTCAACCATTACACAATTCTCTCCAAATTCTTCTCTCTTTCTCACGCCCAAAAGGGCTGTTTTCTCTTCTCCAACACAGCTCACTGCCGTGAGCTTTAGGGGAGCAATGAGTGTGTTTTGTTCAAAAACACAAGTGCTAGCACACTTACGAGACTTGCGAAGGTGTTAGGGAGGTTCACCCATGAGGCGGGATCCGTTCGACGAAGCTTGGAGCTTGACGAAGGACCACTTTCACGCCCAAAACAGTGAGTTAATACACTGCAGTTCACGCCCAATGCAGTAAGGTTTTTCAAGATTTTGTTGCTTGCCGCGTCTCTCAACCGATCGATGTGAGTATTCCGCTACCTCCGTTGATGTGTTCACACATGTATTTCATGACTTGTTTGATCTTGGGACCTAGATATAAACCTAACAGCATGATGATATGATCCACCCTTAAGTGGGGTAGCCGATCTCATAGGCTACTAGCGGAGATCCGTCTGCTAGGTGTATCACATGGATGCATGAGTTGCTCGTGTCCATCGAACTGACCGCCGAAAGTTTTCATATAAAGTGTTTATACCATGTGTCTGTGAGAACTTTCATGTATCTATTATATGACTAATCCTTAGACTTGAGGTCTTTACAATCGTATGTGTGGATCAAATAACTTTGACATTCTCCTTCCCCGGTTGAAAAGATCCGGTCATAAGGGTATGATAGGGTCATTTGTTAAAACACATGGAGTTTGCAAAGATACAACAGAGAATGACCACTCTCTCGGATAATATTTTCTTATAAGAGTAGTATTCCAGTTCGCGGGTTGATATGTGTGATCAATGCTTGAGACTGTAGCCACAGCGGAAGAATCATGTGAGATTCTTGGGTTAGCACGATTTATGACACTATCAACATCATACCTTTGACCATATGGGTAGATACTTTCCGTACCCTAGGTCAATAGGTGGGGATACAGTGAGGCGTGGGACCGTATCATATGTAAATCGCATACATATGGGTAGATATCTTTCATTCTCATTGGGGGCATTGGCATGTTGCTAGATGTCAACCTTGGTCATTTAAATCAACGACCATCTGATCGGAGGATAATTTATGTTCAATTAAATTATCACGATTCATTTTATGTCCAACTTGAGGGGAACCTAAAAGGTCACACACAACAAAGTCGAAATCAATTGTTACCAGTGCACAATACAAATATAACAGCATATATGATTGCTGTAGGAATTGTTCATAAATGGTTCAATGTGTTTAATTATTGAACAAATCATTTATGAGGTTCCATAGTGGCTTAGGGATTGGTGAATGAAGATAGGGGGACTTTGGGAATTGGAATAAAAAAAAATTACTATTCACGTGAATAGTAAATGAATAGTAATTTTTTTTTTGTTATTTGTCTTGAATTCCAATTCGGCCCAAACTCTTATTAGGGTTTTATAATCTCATTAAACCACTAAATTAAGATCCAATGGCTAAGATTAAATTATCTTTTATCCCACATCGGATTCTTAATTAATTTTGTTGTCTTTGGAGCACTATATAAACCCAAAGAATTCTTCACAAATTTTTACACCAAAACCTTTCATATCTTTGGTTTATATAAGTGAGCAACTCTAAGGTTTAAGAGTAAGCCACTGATTTTGAGGATCCTTAAGTCTAATTGACTAGAGGAACCTCGAGTTAAAAGTTTTGAGGTATTTGCCTAGGCTAGCACCAACGGCAAAATACCCGTGCACTCGAGGCGTAGTCTTGCCGTTGAGTTTTGGCTTTGGTGTGTGCATCTTTGGAGGCCACACACTTGGGTGGCTCTTTGGAACGTGGAAGAGCTTGCTGACTTCAAGAAAAGCTTGTAGATTGGAGGGAGGACTGGAGGAGTCTTCAGTTCAAGTAATTCTTTTTCTTTCTTTATTTTAATTAGAGTTCTTATGATAGTTAGCATGTTTAGGTTTATGTTCTTTGCATGTTTTATGAGTTATATGCTTAGAATATATAGTAACATGCCTAGGCTTGTAGAATAAAAAAAAATAGGTCTTGGGCAAAGGGAAAGCGGCATATTAATTTTAATTTTCCTCTGCGCACTCGTGGCAGCTTCCCAACAGTGGTATCAGCGCGTCGTTTTTGTTTTGATTAGTTCTCTCTCATTTGAACTCGAAATTGGGTGTGTAAAAGCTCGTTGGAAAGATAACATCCTGAACGTAATTTTAGGCACAAATTTTGAATTGTGAAAATGCATTTAAAGTTCACGCGTCAGCAGAAAAACGTGAATAGTAAATTTATTTGAATAAAATAAAATGCAATATCATAATTAAATATTAATCAAAGTTATTTAATGCCTAAAATAATTCCAACATATTAAAACTCTTATGCTTGATGATTCTATCTATGATTAGAATTGGCATGATTATTTTAGGGCGCAAGCATCTAGAGACTTTATAAGAAATAAAGAGTGTATTGCTTATCCCTTAGCTAAGTAATTATTCCGTGATGAACTTAGAGATTTATTACCTTTAAGACTAATAAATATAAATTACTTGTTTATAATAAAAGACATTATAAAAGATACAAGTGTGTTGGGACCAATGGGTTAATAAAACTTTCCAAACTAAAGTTAATTTAACCATAGATATTACTAGAGTTAGATAATGATTTGGTGTCTTCCTTCACTCACTACCTTTTTATAGCCAAAAGGAAAAGTTGTGAAGACATCTAGATAATCATTTACTCAAAGCTTACCTTTTAAGCATATTTAAAGTGTTGGAATAATTTGTAGGATCTATTGTTTATTCCTGTCACAAAGGCAATAAGAGCCTAAGAGGTAAGGGTATTTAAGAGAGTTCGCTCCACCCTCCATCTGGGGAATTTTCAATGGAGGAATCCATTTGACAGTTATTCACTTAAAATTGCTAAAATCCTCAATAATAATTTAAGTCTAAAATTTGCCTCCCATTTTAAAGTATAGACCTGAAGGGCTTAAACCGTATTGGCAGGACTAGGCTTTACCATACTGACCAATACCAATTTGTCCTTAAATCATACTATTGAAAATGGTTTGACTTTTCTGAGTCATAAGACGTAGCGACCCTTAGGCATGGTCTTATAACATAGTGGCAAAGATTGGGTGTCCACAAGGACTAGCATAAGCTATGGCATGTTTGATTGCCCAACCCAATGATCAAGGAATTGTGATTTATATCATAAATTGGTTGGGAACCTACATAATTATCATATTTTATAACGACCGGCCCTAGTTGGAGTTATGAAATGATGATAATGGGATCCATTCCCACAAAAAAATCCATCATATTGGGGTTGATGCGATTTGCTTAAAATTTTAAAACAATTGAGTGGGAGCAACTTCATAATATTAAAAGCCCATGTTATTATGAAACATTAATGAAAACATATTCCTAATTTTAACATTTTCTCTTAACATTTGGGTTAAAATATTTCACAAACATTCAGATGGCAAACAGAGTATCACTTCGTTCCATCCTTGATGAGCATAAGCTCAAATAGGACAACTACAATGACTGGTTTAGAAACCTTAAAATTATCTTACAACAATAAAAGATTTTCTATGTTCTTGAAAGACCATTTCCCCTGAACCCGCAGAAGATGCTGACCAAGATACATTTGATGCTTGGAAGAAACATGTCGATGATGATGAGCAACCAGTTTGCATAATGCGTTGCTCTATGTTGGACGAACTTCAGAAAGCTCACGAAGATATGGACGCCCTATACCCTGTTGGACAATTATGACCCATAGCGTCACTATTTGTACAGATCATGGTGTTGTTGTACAAATTAACTATGTGGCAAAGGAGATTGCACTCTTATCATTTGTGATTAGATCACCTAGATGTATAAATGATGAGAGGTCCCTATGATTTGTTCCTGGATGGAGAATGATATGAGACAGTATCATTCCACGAAGGATAAATCATTAAATATCCCTAGTAAGAGTATTATCGAGATTGGACATCGATAAATACGTAAAAAATTAGTATTGCACTTGTGCGCGTTGTGAGGGTACAACGGCAAAGTTCTCATATATTTGGGTATAGGATACTCATGCAAGTGTAATAGGAGGTTGTGTTTTACCGATGGTTCTGGAAACAGCTTCGCTCTGGATAAGACCCACTCAGAATTCCATTGGTAGTATGACTATGTGTCTATGGAAATCCGAAATCAGGGTAGGTGTATTTGGTCTTAACTTGAGACTTGCATCGCTAATACTTGCGACAATCAATATATTTTGGTTGCGGTCGTCCAGGGCTTTAACAGGTTATGTGTACGCCAATACTGGGTATATTGAGAATCGTAGTGTGTTGGGTGTGATGTCAAGATGGACGTGTCACTCCACTCATATGGAGATGATGGTCACATAGGATACGAGACTGGTTCTCTTAAATGCTGCAGCTATCGGGATAAAATAACAACGTCAGGTTTATCCGATTATAGAGACTAGTCACCAGACATCCGACATATGCTTCGTACGGGGCAGACACAATTCCAGCCCCAGGCCTATCACGTGATCATCCGATACTGGACAGAAATACGCAATACTACGTATAGTACGCCTGATATAGATCCTTTATTTCTGTAAGGATATTTCCGTAGAATTGGGAAGGAATGGCACTTTGCTAGAGGCCAACCTTGTCTTGTAAATCGGTAAAACGTAGTACTTGGTACTTATATGTTCGGATAGTCCGACGACCGAATTTACTGCCAACATATCTGGGGATCTCATGGGTCGCTTCCCAAAGATTCACCGATGACGTATGACTTGTTGGAGTTTCTAGGTCCATATGATCGAATAATAAATATGAAACAAGTGCAAATAATAATCGAGAAAGTCGCGGAATACTCACATCGATCGGTTGAGCGACGATTTGACGAAAAAAATAAATTCTGCTCACTGGTTTTGGCGTCTGCAGTCCACTGCAACAGCTCACTGGTTTGCGCCCATTGGAGGTCCTCGAACAAGCTCCAAGCTTCGTCGAACGATTCCCGGCTCATGGGTAGACTTCCCTATCACCGTTGCGTTGTAATTAAATGATTACGCCTAGCGAAATCACTATTCACATCGCTAACGAATTAATTCTAAATTAACTCGTTCACCCGAATTAAAATCTAATTTTAATTCCGCGTCGAAATCCAATTTCGTTTAATATATCAAATATATTAATTTCTCGATTAATTCCAAATTAACCGTTATCTCTCTTTAAAGGATATTTTATCCCAGATAAAATATCTTCGCAATTAATTCCATATTATTTTTCTCTCTCATTATTAATTAATCCCAGATTAATATAAAGTGCGAGTCATACGTCATCGGTGAATCTTTGGGAAGCGACCCATGAGATCTTCGGATATGTTGGTAGTAAATTCGGTCGTCGGACTATCCGAACACGTAAGTACCTCGTACTACGTTTATACCGAATTACAAGACAAGGTTGGCTTCTAGCAAAGCGCCATGCCTCCCCAATTTTCTTGAAATATCTTTACAGATATAAAGGATCTATATCAAGCGTAGTATACCGTAGTATTGCACATTTCTGTCCAGTATCAGATGATCACATGCAAGGCCTGGGGCTGGTACAGTGTCTGCCTCGTACGATGCATATGTCGGATAACGAGCAACTAGTCTCTTTAATATCGGATAATCATGACCAAGTCATATTATCCCGACGGTTGCAACCTTATATAGAGAGCCAGTTATGTATCCATGCGCGATCATCAACTCCATATGACTGGAGTGATACTTCCATCTTGACATCACACCCAACATACTACGATTCTCGATATACCCCGAATTGGCATACACAGAAACCGGTTAAAGCCCTGGAGGACCTCAACCAAAGTATATTGATTGTCGTATGTATTAGCGGTGCAAGTCTCAGGTTAAGACCAAATACACCTACCCTGATTTCGGACTTCCATAGACACGTAGTCATACTACCAATGGAATTCCGAGGGGGTCAATCCAGAGCGAAGTTGTTTCCCGTACCATCGGTGAAACACAACCTCCTATTACACTTGCATGAGTATCCTATACCCAAATATACGAGAACGATGACGTTGTGCCCTCACAACGCGCACAAGTGTAATACTAGTCTTTTACGCATTTATCGATGTCCAAATCTCGACAATGCTCTGAATAGGGATATTTAATGATTTATCCTTCTTGGACTGATACTGTCTCATATCATTCTCAGTCCAGGAACAAATCATATGGACCTCTCATCAATTATATATCGATGTGATCTAATCACAAAGTATAAGTGTGCAATCTCTTTTTTCACATAGTTAATTTGTAAAACAACACCGTGATCTGTACAAATAGTGACGCTATGGGTCATAATTGTCCAACATCTTCAATTCCTTCATGTCTGCTTTGTCCAAACGGTAGTCACGCTTCCGCGATCCCGTTTGCCACATTTTAGCAAACATTTTGGGATATGTCCTTTTATCTTCCTAGAAGATTATAATGATTTTGCCTTTGCCCTTTTCCATATTCCAGAAGCCTTTGGCCAAGCCTCAGGTTTCTAGAATATCGAAGTAAGGTGCGCCTTGCGCTACTTGCCTAATTGTAAAGTTTGACTTTATCTCCTTGAGATTAGTCATTAACCCTCCAAGGGTTATTATTTTGCAATTTAGTACTTCTAAAATCTAAAAAATAGATTTATGAAGATCCTTCAATTTCTTTATCGTACTTTAAGGATCTAATCCTTAGTTCTAATTCAGAAATTAAGGAGTCTACTGCGACAAGCTTAATGGATTAAGCACTAAAGTTATCATCACATAATCTTCCAAAGATTATGCTCTACTATTTGCTTAACTCCGGACTTAGACTTAATATATTATTTTATCAAATAAAATAACTTATTATATTCCAGGACCATCCTGAAACTTTATTCCCAATTTGAAAATTAAACCATTTAAAACATTTTCCCTAGGATTATGTATTAAACGTCAATCTTTCAATTTAATCTTGATTTTAATAGTCCAACTATTTAATCAATGATTAAGGTACTATTTAAATATAATGATTATTATAGTCCAACTATATTAATCAACTATACTTAATTGTTTGAATATAGTCCAACTATTATTAAAACAACAATTTAAATATTAGTCCAACTAACATTTAATACGTTTGACGAATGATATTTGAGCACGTATGGCGAGTAATTGAACGAATATTGCAAATTCAATTCTTGCCTCCCACTAATTTTCTGCGAGCCTCTAACCCTCTGTCAAGTACTCGGGGAAACCGTGTTTCCTAGTGGGCTAGGATCTCGTTAAATATCACACAATCTTGACTTTGGCCAACAAATTGTATGATAATTAACTAGGTAGATCTCTAAGATCGATTGGATCCAATCCAATTCCTAGATCCGGTAGGGGGACATCAAAGTCCGAAACATATATCTTATATATGCCAATACATCCAATGTATTACCTAACCTACTTCCTCTGAATCAACTAAGCCATGGCTTTGGCACAACAAACTTAGTGATCCCAGTCAAGCGCGACCCATTGACCATGGAAAGCTTCGTAATCAATGTCGATGGACAAGAAGTGGTCTTGACTTTGGCCAACAAACCACAACTTGGACAAGACACTGATATGGAACAAAGCCTTCGTGATTCAAACACATCTTCGACAGACAAAGGCCTTGACTTTGGCCAACAAACCAATGCCGTCTCGGATCTTGAGTGAGAATCACTCAATGGAAGGAAAGACGCTTAATATTTAGTGGGGGTTTTTCGAGTGCAAATTGGCAACCAATTTATTATCTTAGTTAAGGTCTCATCATCATACACCCTTAAACATGCATTTTAAACACATAATAAAGCGCATATAAAAAATAATAATGATATGCGGATGGATACTTTACACAATTGATCCTAGATCAAATCTCTCCATTTCTCTCTCCCGCTAGCAGAAGTATTAATTCTACCTGTTACACTACACTTCTAAAGAAACCTCATTTACATTGAGGGGAATAGGTGAGAAGAGAATACAAAGAATATGAGCTGATAAGGCTGGACACGCAGGTCCAATTAATAAATCAAATTTATTACACAATTTCTAAAATTGTCCCACCCATCTAATATCCATCCGATATACATTATTCATGCATTGCAACCATGTATTCACACAAGCATGTTATCAATCAATCTAATCAAATTAATAAATCTGATAATTAGTGACCATCCAATGTTCAAACAACGATTTGATTTTGCTCGAGTCAAACTCGTTTTGTGAATAAGTACATAAAGTATGAATTCTCGTATTAAATTAAATTACATAATTAAATCCAATTTAATACGTATTTAATTCTAATTCGCTATTTAATTCCAAATTAAATATTACACTTTAATAATGAACTTTTACGACTTAAATTCCAAATTTAATCGTTACGGGTCTCAAAGCCCGCTTAACGTCCAACGTTAATTTAATTAAAGTCCAATGGGCTTTTAATTAATTTCTTAAGGCGTTGACTTTTGGTCAACTCGGGTCAAACCGATAACAAAAGTCCAATCCGGGAATTACCCCATAAGCCTTTAAATCAATTTTGGCCCATTAGGCCCAATTAAATTACAAAGGTCCATTAAGTCGCATTTGGGCTTTATGGAAGCGGTTTTGGGCCCAATTGGATCCAATCCAATTTTCCTTAACCCAACTTTGTACAACAAAGCCCAATAAGCCCAATTACAACACTTAAGCCCAATTTCACAAAATAGGCCCAATTTAATTAAATACAAAAATTCCAAATTTCATACTTTAATTAACTAAAGTGCATTAACATAATTAATCACCCAAATCATTATTTCCAAAACAAAAATTAGGCTAATTAATCATGCTCAACTACATCAATTAGTGTCCAACACAAATTAACAAAAATCAAACCCAAATACATGCTTATAGTTCTCGGCTTTGGAAGGGAAATTATGTCCGATTCGGTTTCAATCCGATTAAATCCACAATCGACATTAAATCATATTCCCGATTGATTCCAACTCATCCAATGAATCAAAAAATAAAAAATCACCAAGAACACATAGGGCATTATTTTCGGCCAAGCCAAGAATTTGGGGAAATTTTGTTCCAAACAACATTTCATTAAATTGATCTAATCAATCTTAAATTAAACATGTTATAAGCAAACTCAAACATCCAATTTCACAAATCATGCTCAAACACATTTTTACCCAAATTTTAACCCAATTCGTATTTCATGCTTTTACTCGCTCTGATACCATTGTTGGAGTTTCTAGGTCTATAGGATCGAATAATAAACATGAAACACGTGCAAATACTAATAGAGAAAGTCGCGGAATACTCACATCGATCGGTTGAGCGACGCTTTGATGAACAAAATAAATTATGCTCACGGGTTTTGGCGTCTGCAGTCCACTGCAACAGCTCACCGATTTGCGCCCATTGGAGGTCCTCGAACAAGCTCCAAACTTCCCCGAACGATTCCCGGCTCATGGGTAGACTTCCCTATCACCTTCGCATGTCTCTCGGAGTGCTAGCTCTCTTGACTTTTGCAGCAAAAGCCAAGCACTTTGCTTCCATTTTCCTTCACTGTTCACGGCAGTTCTCTGCCTGAACCAGAAGAAAATAAGCCCTCTTGTGCGTGAGAGATGAAGAGAGTTGAGGAGAGAGAGAGATAAATGTGTTGTTTTTTTTTTTGTAAGCAAAAATTGGTAATATAATTTCCAAAACCAATAACAAATTTTTTCCCTCCAAAAATAAAGCATTAAATGGCAACCACACACATCAACTTGCCATCAATCCATCACTCAGTGAATAGTGACTGGCGTCAATCACTCAAAGTGAAAGACATCCATCACTTGATTGACGAATGATGTGACGCTAGTTGCGACTAGCGATTTGACGCTTGATTTGATTTGCCGCACTCGAATTTGAAATGCGAATGCGCTCGTAAATAATCTCAGGCTCGGTTTCGCTAATTCCAAATTAACGAATTTTCCGTTGCGTTGTAATTAAATGATTACGCCTAGTGAAATCACTATTCACATCACTAACGAATTAATTCTAAATTAACTCGTTCACCCGAATTAAAATCTAATTTTAATTCCGCGTCGAAATCCAATTTCGTTTAATATATCAAATATATTAATTTCTCGATTAATTCCAAATTAACCGTTATCTCTCTTTAAAGGATATTTTATCCCAGATAAAATATCTCCGCAATTAATCCCATATTAATTTTCTCCCTCATCATTAATTAATCCCAGATTAATATAAAGTGCAAGTCATACGTCATCGGTGAATCTTTGGGAAGCGACCCATGAGATCCCCGGATATGTTGGCAGTATATTCGGTCGTCGGACTATCCGAACACGTAAGTACCTCGTACTACGTTTATACCGAATTACAAGACAAGGTTGGCTTCTAGCAAAGCGCCATGCCTCCCCAATTTTCCGGAAATATCCTTACAGGAATAAATTATCTATATCAAGCGTAGTATACCGTAGTATTGTGCATTTCTGTCCAGTATCATATGATCACATGAAAGGCCTGGGGCTGGTACAGTGTCTGCCCCGTACGATGCATTTGTCGGATAACGAGCAACTAGTCTAGTTAATATCGGATAATCATGACCAAGTCATATTATCCCGACAGTTGCAACCTTATATAGAGAGCCAGTTCTCTATCCCTGCGCGATCATCAACTCCATATGACTGGAGTGATACTTCCATCTTGACATCACACCCAACACACTACGATTCTCGATATACCCAGAATTGGCGTACACAGAAACCGGTTAAAGCCCTGGACGACCTCAACCAAAGTATATTGATTGTCGTATGTATTAGCGGTGCAAGTCTCAGATTAAGACCAAATATACCTACCCTGATTTCGGACTTCCATAGACACGTAGTCATACTACCAATGGAATTCCGAGGGGGTCAATCCAGAGCGAAGTTGTTTCCCGTACCATCGGTGAAACACAACCTCCTATTACACTTTCATGAGTATCCTATACCCAAATATACGAGAACGATGACGCTGTGCCCTCACAACGCGTACAAGTGTAATACTAGTCTTTTACGCATTTATCGATGTCCAAATCTCGACAATGCTCTGACTATGGATATTTAATGATTTATCTTCTTGGACTGATACTGTCTCATATCATTCTCAGTCCAGGAACAAATCATATGGACCTCTCATCAATTATATATCGATGTGATCTAATCACAAATGATATGAGTGTAATCTCCTTTGTCACATAATTAATTTGTACAACAACACCGTGATCTGTACAAATAGTGACGCTATGGGTCATAATTGTCCAACATGACTCACACTCTAAATTAATCTGGGATTAATTAGAAGAGAGAGAAAATTAATATGGGATTAATTATGGAGATATTTTATCTGGGATAAAATATCAATTAAAAGAGAGATAACGGTTAATTTAGAATTAATCGAGAAATTAATATATTTGATATATTAAATGAAATTAGATTTCGACGCGGAATTAAAATTAGATTTTAATTCGGGCGAACGAATTAATTTAGACTTAATTCGTTAGCGATGTGAATAATGATTTTGCTAGGTGTAATCATTTAATTACGACGCAACGGAAAATTCGTTAATTTGGAATTAGCGAACCCGAGCCCGAGATAATTTGCGAGCGTATTTGCATTTCGAATTTGAGTGCGGCACGCAAGTCAAATCATTAGTCGCATCAAGCGTCAAATCACTTGTCACTTTGAGTGATGTGACTTGACAACTTGTGATTGATGTGATTGAGTGATGAGTGATGGGAGTGGTTGGCGCCATTTATGGCTTGACTTTTGAAATCAAAAATTGTATATGGTAAATGATTTTAGAAATCATTTTAATATATTACACTTTTTCCTCTCTCTCACACAACTCTCTCTTCCTCTCATCTTTCTCTTCTTCACGCCCATGGAGGGGCAAAAACCTTCTGGTTTGCTGTGAACTAACCGAAAATAATTGGAAGCAAGAGTGGGATTTTGTGGCAAAATCACAAGTGCTAGCACACTTACGAGACATGTGAAGGTGATAGGGAAGTCCACCCATGAGCCGGGAATCGTTTGACGAAGCTTGGAGCTCAAAAATTGAAGACTAATGGGCGAAAATAGTGAGCTTGGACTGCTCACTGCCGTGAGCTGCTACAATGCAGAAAAGTTGTTTTTTTTCGTCGCGCGTCGCTCAACCTATCGATGTAAGTATTCCGCAACTTCTCGATTATTATTCACACATGATTTCATGCTTATTATTGATCTTGGGACCTTAATAGAAACCAACAATGGCATCTAGAGCAAGGTTTGAGCATGAAATGTTTAGGGCTTAAAATTTGGGTCATTTGTATTTGAGCATGATTTGAATAAATTGGATGTTTGAGTATGCTTAATACATGTTTAATTGATGATTGATTGGATCAATTTGATGAAATAATGTTTGGAACATTTTTCCCCAAATATTTGGGCTTGGCCGAATGATGCCCTAATTGTGATCTTGGTGATATTTGTTTTTTTGATTCATTGGATGTGTTGGAAATCAATCGGGGATATTGATATAATGTTTAATTGGATTCAATTGGATTGGATTAAAATTGGACATAATTTCCCCACATTGCCGAGAGCATGATAGCATGAAAATGGGTTTGATTTTAATCAAAATGTGTTGGGCATGTGATGATGAAAATGAGCATGATTAATTGTATAAATTGATGTTTTAGAAATTTTAATTTGGGTGATTAATCATGATATACACTTTAGGTTAGTTAAATGTGAAATTGGATTTTTGTATTTAATTAATTGGGCCTTAAAATTGGATTTGGGCTTAAGTGTTATAATTGGGCTTGTTGGGCTTTGTTGTACAAAGTTGGGTTTAGGCCAAATGGATTGGATCCAATTAGGCCCAAAACTGCTTCCATAAAGCCCAAACGCGACTTAATGGACCTTTAAAGTTAAATTGGGCCTAATGGGCCAAAATTGATTTCTGGGCTTATGGGGTAACTCCCGGATTGGATTTTGGTTATTCGGTTTTACCCGAGTTGACCAAAAGTCCACCCCTTAAGAAATTAATTAAAAGCCCATTGGACTTTAATTAAATTGACGTTGGACGTTAATCTGGCTTTGAGACCCGTAATGATTAAATTTGGAATTTAAGTCGTAAAAGGTTTATTATTAAAGTGTAGTATTTAATTTGGAATTAAATAGCGACTTAGAATTGAATGCAAATTAAATTGGATTTAATGATGTAGTTTAATTTAATTCAAGAATTCGTACTTTGAGTACTTATTCGCAAAAATGAGTTTGACTCGAACAAAATCAAATCGTTGTTTGAACATTGGATGATCACTAATTATCAGATTAATTAATTTGATTAGATTGATTGATAACATGCTTGTGTGAATACATGGTTGCGATGCATGAATAATGTATATCAGATGGATATTAGATGGGTGGGACAATTTTAGAAATTGTTGTAATAAGTTTGATTTATTAAGTTGGACTTGCGTGTCCAGCCTTATCACCTCCATATTCTTTGTATTCTCTTCTCACATATTCCCCTCAATGTAAATAAGGTTTCTTTAGAAGTGTAGTGTAACGGGTAGAAGTAAATACTTGTGCTAGCGGGAGAGAGAAATGGAGAGATTTGATCAAGGATCAATGTGTAAATTATCCATCCGCATATCATTATTATTTAATTATACGCGCTTTATTATGTGTTTATAATGCACGTTTAAGGGTGTATGATGATGAGACCTTAACAAAGATAATAAATTGGTTGCCAATTTGCAGTCGAAAAACCCTCGCAAAATATTAAGCGTTTTTCCTTCCATTGAGTGATTCTCACTCAAGATCCGAGATTGGCATTGGCTTGTTGGCCAAAGTCAAGGCCTTTGTCCGTCGTGGATGTGTTTGAATCACGAAGGCTTTGTTCCATATTGGTGTCTTGTCCAAGTTGTGGTTTGTTGGCCAAAGTCAAGACCACTTCTTGTCTATCGACATTGATTACGAAGTTTTCCATGGTCAATGGGTCACGCTTAACTGGGATCACTAAGTTTGTTGTGCCAAAGCCAAGGCTTAGTTGATTCAGAGGAAAAAAGTTAGGTAATACATTGGATGTATTGGCATATATAAGATATATGTTTCGGACTTGGAAGTCCCCCTACCGGATCTAGGAATTGGATTGGATCCAATCGATCTTAGAGATCTACCTAGTTAATTATCATACAATTTGTTGGCCAAAGTCAAGATTGTGTGATATTTAACGGGATCCTAGCCCACTAGGAAACACGGTTTCCCGAGTACTTAACAGAGGGTTAGAGGCTCGCCGAAAATAGTGGGAGGCAAGAATTGAATTTGCAATACTCGTTTAATTACTTGCCATACGCGCTCGAACAAATATCATTCGTCAAATAAATTAAATGTTAGTTGGACTATTGTTGTTTTAATAAATAGTTGGACTATATTCAAACTATTCATTTATAGTTGATTTTATAATTGGATTATAGTAATCAATATAATTGATTTTAATCTATTAAATTATAGTTGATTAAATAGTTGGACTATAGTAATCATTATAATAAATAGTACATAAATCGTTGATTAAATAGTGGGACTATTAGAATCAAGATATAATTGAAAGATTGACATTTAAAACATAATCCTAGGGAAAATGTATTTAAATGGTTTAATTTTCAAATTGGGAATAATATTTCAGGATGGTCCTGGAAAAATAATAAGTTATTTTATTTGATAAAATAATGTATTAAGCCTAAGCCCGGAGTTAAGCAAATAGTATAGCATAATCTTTGGAAGATTTATGTAATGAGAACTTTAGTGTTTAATCCATTAAGCTTGTCGCAGTAGACTCCTTAATTTCTGAATCAGAACTAAGGATTAGATCCTTAAAGTATGATAAAGAAATTGAAGGATCTTCATAAATCTATCTTTGGATTTTAGAAGTACTAAAAGTGTAATTGATAACTCTTGGAGAGTTAATGACTATTCTCAAGGAGATAAAGTCAAAGTTTACAATTAGACAAGTAGCGCTAGTCGCACCTTACTTCGATATTCTAGAAACCCGAGGCTTGGCCAAAGGCTACCGGAATGTGAAAAAAAGGGCAAAGACAAAATCATTATAATCTTCTGGGAAGATAAAGGACATATCTTAAAATGCCTGCTTAAATTGTAGCAAACGGGATCGCGGAAGCGTGACTGCCGTTTGGGCAAAGCAGACAAGAAGGAATTGAAGAACGAGCAAGGCTCTGACTTCAAATATGTTTGTCAAGATTATGTTCACTACTAGTATTAAAATTGGATTTTAAATACTTAGTGTGATACATAAATATATATATTGATGTTCAGAATCTGCTATGAGCAGGATACTGACTTCAGTTGAGATTCTTCTGCGAATCGGAAACGGGACGAAAGTCGCTGTTTTGACCGTAGATACCTAAGTTTAGGAACTACCTTCGGGTATGTACCTAAATTTTGAAACTGTTATAATGTAACTAGTTTGACTAGATACATTATCTCTGTATCAGTGTTTAACCCGCTGCGGGTGAACCTTTATATTCTAGAACACTAAAGTGTTTCATTATATAAAGATGATATTGAGATAAACACATTAGATATGAATAACAGAATTTATATTTTGAATATAAATAAATCTCAAACGTACAAAATGAAAAAAAAAATAGCTCAAACTGATTTGATCAGAAGAAACTCAATTGTGGCATTGTTGTCTGAGACACGATTAAACAAGAATCGTATATCCACACTTTTGAAGAGTAGGTACCATGACTAATTTGATTCCAATAAAATAAAGTCTACGAATCTAGTTTATAGGGCAAAGTGCCTAAAACACTATTTACTTGGTAAAAGTGCAAATGCCACCAATCTGTTAGCCCTAGTTCATAGTGAAGCAAGTGGGCCCATGTATAGCTAGGCTAGGGGTGAATATGAATATTTCGTGACCTTTACGGATGTGGCATCGCGTTATGGTTATGTGTTTCTTTGAAACACAAATCGGAAACTCTTACAGTTTTCGACACTAAATAGACAAACACTTAAGCAATAAGTTTCTATTATACTTGAAAGAGTAATGTATTCTTTCAAAAGAGTACTCCTCCCGGAACACGTCAGTTTGACGGTGTGTTCGAACTGAGTAACCGACTCTTGTTGGACATGATAAGGTTGATCATGTGTCCCTCTGAGCTACCATTTCCTTCAACGGATAAGCTTTAAACAGTGCATAACTTATTTAGAATAAGGTTCCATAATAATCTGTTTGACAGATTAATAACTAGATATAAACGGGAAAGAAATCGGATTTCTCATTCCTATAAATTTGGGTATGCAAGGCATACGTTTGGATGATACCAAACTAAAACCCAAATTGGATAAGTGCCAATTGTAGGTTATCCTAGGGATACCAAAGTATAGTACTTATACAACTCACAAGAGAACAATTAGATTGTTGCTCGCCATGCGAATTTCCTAAGAGGAATACCGATATGCAGTGGTAAGTGGGAGGATAGTAAAACTCGATGAAAATCGGAGTATACTATTCAAGGCACCGATTCCTAATGGAACATAAATAGTTCATCAAGGATGAAACTATTACCATTAATCTTCGAATACACAAGAACAACGTAGTTCGGAGAGAGTCAGAAAACAACCTGGGGTATGGGTTTCTGATCTCACCTCGTAAAGATGTCTATCTTTTGAGGTATACCAACTGACTACGTATGAGGAAGTGATACAAGGTATCGACTCCCTATCATGACAAAGTGTCATGAGTCCGAAATGGATTCCATGTATATCAACAAGTTTGGATACTAGTTGATGTACCGCAAGGCATTGTGCCTATTGGTACTTTATAAGTCTTCAAGGAAGACGTACATGGATGGCAACATACCAACGTCTAAAGCTAGGCTTTTAGCGGAAAGGTATCGTTATCAATATTTTGTTGATTACGATTTAACCTTTTACCTATTGCCATGGTAAATCCAATTGGATAATGCTTGCTAACGCTGCATGTTTCATTTATGAAATATGTCAGCTTAACGGGAAAATCACTTTCCTGAAAAGGAAACCATTTGGAGGATGTTTACAACATCCTGTCGGTTTTGTCGTACCAAAACTAGCAAACAAGGTTTGTGGGTTATTCAATCCATGTTTGGATTGAAGTAAGCATAGGTTCTTGGAATTTTCGTTTTGATGTAATCATATTAGTTTATAAGAGGGTTAGTGGGAGCGCACTGATAATAAATGTCCTATAAAATAATGATAATGTGTCATTTCTTGGAAATGATATTCCCATAATTATCGGTGAAAGCTTGGCTTTCGAGAAAAATCTTCAAGAAACTGTACATTAAAAAATGTACGCGACCTGGTGTCTCATACGCTTTGAGCATATGGATTCACAAACAGTCCAATCCAAGTGATATTCACTGGATTGATGTTAAGAACATCCGTTTGAATCTTAGAGAACTAAGGATGATGTCTTAGTCTATGGAGAATGAGAACTTGAAGTGACTGGGATCACTACTGTAAGTTTCCTAAACCGATAAAATGACTACAAGTCGCAAACGGTACTACAAAGTTTGAATGACGGTACAGTGAGCTGGAAATCTTCCAAGCAAGATACTGTTACCGAATGAACAACAAATCGGGTTATTGCTGCAGCTGAGGCGGCAATGGAAGCCTTCTAGGTCGATAAACAAATCTAATTAGATTAGATATAATTATGTTAGCTGCTGAGCTAGGCGTCAGCACAGGCTAAAGAATTAATGGTCTCATCAACGATCCAAATAAATACTTCGATATTCATCTGATTCGTTCGGATTATACATCGTGGTGATGTGATGATCGAATAAATCGCATCATATGATAATCATACAAATCCGTTGACAAAAGCTTTTCTCAACAATTTGAGCCAACCGTACATAGTTCAGGTGTCAGACACTCGAGTGACTGGCTATAGGCCAAGTGGGATATTGTTGGACAATTATGACCCATAGCGTCACTATTTGTACAGATCATGGTGTTGTTGTACAAATTAACTATGTGGCAAAGGAGATTGCACTCTTATCATTTGTGATTAGATCACCTAGATGTATAAATGATGAGAGGTCCCTATGATTTGTTCCTGGACGGAGAATGATATGAGACAGTAACAGTCCACAAAGGATAAATAATTAAATATCCCTAGTCAGAGTATTATCGAGATTAGACATCGATAAATACGTAAAAGACTAGTATTGTACTTGTGCGCGTTGTGAGGGCACAACGACATAGTTCTCATATATTTGGCTATATGATACTCATGCAAGTGTAATAGGAGGTTGTGTTTAACCGATGGTACGGGAAACAGCTTCGCTCTATATAAGACTCCCTCGAAATTCCATTGGTAGTATGACTATGTGTCTATGGAAATCCGAAATCAGGGTAGGTGTATTTGGTCTTAACCTGAGACTTGCACTGCTAATACTTGCGACAATCAATATACTTTGCTTGGGGTCGTCCAGGGCTTTAACAGGTTCTGTGTATGCTAATACTGGGTATATTGAGAATCGTAGTGTGTAGGGTGTGATGTCAAGATGGAAGTGTCACTCCAGTCATATGGAGATGATGGTCACGTAGGATACGGGACTGGTTCTCTTAAATGCTGCAGCTATCGGGATAAAATGACAACGTCAGGTTTATCCGATTATAGAGACTAATCACCAGACATCTGACATGTGCTTTGTACGGGGCAGACACAATTCCAGCCCCAGGCCTAACCCGTGATCATCCGATACTGGATAGAAATACGCAATACTACGTATACTACGCCTGGTATAGATCATTTATTCTTGTAAGGATATTTCCAGAGAATTGGGAAGGCATGGCGCTTTGCTAGAGGCCAACCTTGTCTTGTAAATCGGTAAAACGTAGTACTTGGTACTTACGTGTTCGGATAGTTTGACGACCGAATTTACTGCCAACTTATCCGGGGATCTCATGGGTCGCTTCCCAAAGATTCACCGATGACGTATGACTCGCACTCTAAATTAATCTGGGATTAATTAGAAGAGAGAGAAAATTAATCTGGGATTAATTACGGAGATATTTTATCTGGGATAAAATATCAATTAAACTAGAGATAACGGTTAATTTGGAATTAATTGAGAAATTAATATATTTGATATATCAAACGAAATTAGATTTCGATGCGGAATTAAAATTAGATTTTAATTCAGGCGAACGAATTAAATTAGAATTAATTCGTTAGCGACGTGAATAGTGATTTCGCTAGGCGTAATCATTTAATTACGACGTAACGGAAAATTCGTTAATTTGGAATTAGCGAACCCGAGCCCGAGATTATTTACGAGCGCTTTCGCATTTCGAATTCGAGTGCGGCACGCAAGTCAAATCATTAGTCGCATCAAGCGTCAAATCACTTGTCACTTTGAGTGATGTGATTGAGTGATGGGAGTGGTTGGAGCCATTTATGGCTTGACTTTTGAAATCAAAAATTTTATATGGTAAATGATTTTAGAAATTTAATATATTACACTTTTTCCTCTCTCTCACACAACTCTCTCTTCCTCTCATCTCTCTCTTCTTCACGCCCATAGAGGGGCTGGTTTGTTGTGAACTGACCGAAAATAATAGGAAGCAAGAGTGGGATTTTATGGCAAAATCACAAGTGCTAGCACACTTACGAGACATGCGAAGGTGATAGGGAAGTCCACCCATGAGCCGGGAATCGTTTGACGAAGCTTGGAGCTCAAAAATTGAAGACTAATGGGCGAAAACAGTGAGCTTGGACTGCTCACTGTCATGAGCTGCTAGAAGGCAGAAAAGTTGTTTTTTTTCATCGCGCGTCGCTCAACCGATCGATGTAAGTATTCTGCAACTTCTCGATTATTATTCACACATGATTTCATGCTTATTATTGATCTTGGGTCCTTAATAGAAACCAACATGTAAGATACATTTGATGCTTGGAAGTAACATGTCGATGATTGACTGGCGTAAACACACACGTATAACGCAAGCGCACGTATCGTTCAAGTAGTATAAAAATATCGATCCCACGAGGACTTAATATCTAATCTATTAATTTTATGAAGTCAAATGATTACTAGTATCTAACAGGTTGTTTGATTGATTTGAAATGGTGATGATTCTAAATTTAAAAACAAGTAAATAAAATTGTTCGAAAGTAGGTTTTAAGAAAATTCAATATTAAAAACTATCTAGGGTTGTGATTTCTTCCAATATCATTTTAAAGATGAAGTGGTTATTTTATGTTTGTGTAATAAATCGGTTTACTAACCTGGAACACTAAATTATGCAAAAGCCTTTGTCGATGGTCAGACGTAAATACCCAGTTTAACCCAATTGAACCATATGTCTATGTCAACCAAATTATCTGGATTCATTAAGTTTAAGTTCCAATTATTGCTACCCCCGTCCGACAGGTATATGTCTATCCTGTAAGGAAATCTATTAAAGGGTTATCTATCCTCAAGGAAGATCGTGGGCTATTAAGTCTAAGGGTGAAACCTAAAATCCCTATGTCTAGTTCATTTTAGATTTACCACATCAATCTTATTGGTGATTAGACAACAAGAAGCATTAAGCTTAAGACTTAATAAGTAAACCTTTAAATTACCCAAACTATAATTTAACACTTTATAAACCGGTGATATTGGATTTCATCACAACCCTAGATAATTGGCTTAGTTACGACACATATTTACGGGTAGTAAAAAAAAATTAAATAAAATAAAAGACATAAAGTAAAATACTGAAAATTAAATGCTGAAAAGTAAATGTTGAAAGTAAATTGCTGAAAAGTAAATAAAGTAAAATTACAATAAAAGAAAATGCTGAGGTAAAAGGATCCACTTTTATTACTTCTATTTTAGATATCTCCCTTAATATAATATATTAACTTTGCATGATAATTACCAACCAGCCATATAGGCGGTATCCAGATTAAGTCAAATTAATAATTAACTACCAACCGACCAATCAGGCGGTATCCAGTTTAGTCAGGTTAAAACCAATTTAAATAATTACCAACCGACCAATATGGCGGTATCCTCGTTAAGTCAGGTTTTAACTAGTTTATATATTATAATTAAGGGAGATTAATCTAAATATTAGTAATAAAAGTTTTACCTTTTACCCCAGCAAAGGGGAGTTACCTCCTCATTACTGAAAAGTAAAAACTGAAAATTAAATAAAGAAAAGTATTGTGCGTAAAAGTAAATTGCGGAAAGTAAAAACTGAAAAGTAAGGAAAAGAAAGTGCGAAAACGAAAATTAATTACTGAAAGCTGTAAATAAACAAACAAGATACAATCTTCTTAGTATTCTTAAGGAATTCCTTAGAAGAAAGTATGAATTTTACAAATGAAATGGCTTGGTATTTATAGGCAAAATTTTGCCTCCATCAAATCATCGACCAAATCAATTATTAATTGCTCCACTAATTGCTCCACCAAATCCATTATTAATGCTGCTCCACTAATCTCTTATCATGTTTGGTGATGATTTGATAATTTTAATTATTTATTTATTTATAAATTTATTTTTTGCTTTGAAAATGATTGAAAGTGACTTTAATAATTACACACTACACACTTCTGGATGGTTCATCAATTTCGGGCATGACATATTCAGAATTAGAAATTATTTTGTCTTTCAAAGTTGTAAATATTTGAGTCTTCGTTAATCTGGAACTTGAATCAGCTCAATACGATATCTGAGTAAAAAGTTATGCCCAAAATACGACAGATGCGCAAAACTGGAATTTCCAAAACTGCACTTCGTCAAAACGCCCTTTCAAGTTTCCAATCTCCAAAATTAAAATATCAAGTCCAATAATTGCCCTTATTTGACCCATATTTCATCCTAAATGATTTCATTGAGACCCGATATTATTTTATCTTCAAAATAAACTAAAACACATCAAAACGTTCATCAAACCCGAGAAACTAAACAAAATATTAAGTTAAAGGGGCGGTAAATATTGATATATTTTCCGTTCATCACACCCCCAAACCTATCATTTTGCTAGTCCTCGAGCAAAACAACAAAATAAAAATAAAATTAAACTAAGCCACTTTCGTAGGGATCACGGTTGCATTTAGCATATGCAACAAGCCTTTAAACCCCTAGGTGTCCCTAGTGGACGAGTTGTAGTCTCGTGAGGGCTTACAGCAACGATACCCACAAACGTTTTACAAAAGTAAAAAGATAATAAAACTAATGCACACAAAAGCAAAAAGACAAGAGAAAATAGAATAAAGAACTTAGTGACTAATCAGGTGAAACTTCTACTCCAAGTCAATAGTTGTTTTGTTTCATTCTAAATTACTGAATAAGTAAATTCTCCGATTATATTTACCATTCTCCATATACACAGCCAACAAAATATTAATCAACTCATTTTTTCCCACAACAGTCATAAGTGCAGTTGATAAGAGAGTAATATTTTTGTCCTAAAGTTTTATCAGAATTCACACCTTTTTGCAGCAATGGAATAATTTTTCTGATTTTTCTGATTTTTTCTTTGATTTTTCTCTATTTTTTATTTATATACAATATCTCCCATCTATGTAACGAGTGTTGGGTCGGTGGCTCCCAAACCAGTTGGCTTTAGGGCACCAGGTGTTAAGACACCCCTACAGACTTAATTACCCAGACTTCAGATATATATATATATATATATATATATATATATATATATTTTTGTAGCATCTTCGATCCATGTACCGAGCTTTGGGCCAGTGACTCCCAAACCAGTTGGTTTTAGGGCACTAGGTGTTAAAACACCCTTACAGACTTAATAACTCGGATCTCGGATTTTTTTTTCTTTTTTTTCTTTTTTTTTTACTCCATTGCTTTTTGAGATGCTTCCTCCAATTAAACTAGAGCACTGAATATTACAAACTTTTCAATTTTAGCTCATGTCCGTATGTTACTATATATGTTGATAATATCTGCTAACTAAACATATGAAGATTCATTTTTAGTCAGTTTTAAGGAGAATTCACAAATTAAATAATTCAAAATGAAATAAACAAAAATTAACTTGTTTCGAAATAGGTTTGAGATACGTCTCAGAAGTGGAAACTCCTTACTCAGCTACATCTTACCAATTTCACCTTTTTAGTCAGAATAAAAACAAAAAACACAAAATATTTTTGTAATTTTTGAAAATTTTCCAAATTTTTTTTGTATTTTTCGAAAAATTTTGGACTAAAAATAAAAATAACACACAAACTAAAAAACAAGGTACTGATCAACTAATTCCCTCCCCCAAACCTAAATGAGACATTGTCCCCAATGTCTTAAACAGTAAAAGGAGAGTTAAGAAGGTTGTACCTGGTTAGCTGAAAATCTACAGGAAATTAAAGGTTAAGATCCAGATTAATCCGACGCCTCTTACCACGATCGTCCTCAGACCAATTTATCTTTGAAATGATAGGGTCAACTTGTGGTTCATAGGCTATGAGTTGGTCTATTAGATCCGGAGCATTTCTGGCAGTGAAGAGGAGTTCTTTCATAGGTTTTGACACGAACCCATTTCTTCGGGCATCATCAAGAAACACACAAAGAAAATCATAAAATCCAACAACATTAAACAGTCCAAGCGGTTTCTGGTGTATGTTCAGGTTCGCCCAAGATAGAACTATAAAAATTTCCTCTAATGTACCCAAGCCACCTAGCAAATCGATAAAAGCATCAGCACGGTTAATCATTTCTACCAGTCGTTCAGACATACCTGGCACGATCAGTTCCTCTCCGTTTGATGATCCAATAAGATTTGCCTCTGCCAAGGGTTTTGGGATGATTCCCAAAACGTGACTGCCTCCTTCCTGTACAGCTGTAGGCATTGCATTTTTGCATATCAGCCCGATGATGAGTCTCGTATGGAGACACTACCTCTTTAGTTGTGAAAGCCGCGGGAAACGGACGTTGGAAGGGTAAAGTTGGAAATTAGCATTTTGTCAGAGTTAACTCGCTTGTTTCGCTTCGGGTTCGCTTGTTGGACCTCTGTTTTAAAACACCCAAACCCATTAAATCACATCTCACAAATTAAATAATTAAAACATTTAAATACATGTCACAAATTAATTTAAACCAATTAAATCACATTCCTAATTTAATTAAATCACCTACAAATTTAAATAAATCCCATGGATTCCTTGCCTAATTAAACTAAATCATATCCTTAACTAAAAAGAAAAAATCAAATCACTTCCCTTAATTAAAGATTTCCCCTATCACATTTTAATTAAAAGAATATCTCACAAATCCTATTCCTTCCCCAATAAAGTAAAAACCTATCCCCTTGCCTATAAAAATAACCCCTCTCCACACATTCAAACCCTGGCTGGCTGGCTGATCCTCACAAAAATACAAAGAGAATAAACCCTAAAATTCACTCATCCATACGCACAGCCTCTCTCAAATTGCCTCACCCTCGGCAACCCTTGGCCCATGAGATCACTCGCGCCAAACTGACCACTAGACACAGAAACCAACCTCACCGCTTCAGCCCTTAAGCGACCTCACCACACGTTCCCTGACTTCACAGCATATCCTTAATTCCCTTCACGTGAACAGAGCCACCTAGCCTCACGCCCAACATGCCAGCCCTTCACGTGAACAGCGCCACTCAGCCCCACGCATTTAACAAAGACGCCTAACCCTCTGCACAGCCTCCACGCCTCAAAATTCACTCATGCACTTGCACCCTCCACACGTCCCCTTCGCAAGCAGTCAACACACATGCCTTTAGGCCTCTTGCCAACACGTAGCCACTCTCACTCAAAGAACCTAAGCCACGCCTAGCCTTCACGTTAAAAAACACATCGCAGCCCACGAACCATACCTTGGCCTCACGCCTGCCCCCACAAACTGTCCAAAAACCCTGGAAACTAAGCCAAAAATACACCCCTAAAACTGCCCAAAACTGCACTTTAAAACTTTGAACAACCGACCAAACAACAGTCCTGAGAACTGCTCCAAAACATCCCCAGAACAGTAGCTTAAACACTCAAAACTGCACCTGAAATACACCCCAAAAACAGTCCCCAAATCTCTGAAAACAGTCCCCAAAACAGTAGCCTAATAGACCTGAAACAGTAACCAGAAAATACCCTCAAAACAGTAGAGAAACGGAGTGAAAACAACAACCCGAGCAGTGAAACCGCGAGGAAAATCGTTGGATTAGTGAACCAGAAAAGTTGCGGAGTATCAACCCTTCCAACGGACGTGTAACGCCCTTTCTTGGACGACAAAAGAGGTTAGACCTGAGGGCACCTTTTATCCTTCGTTTATTTTGTTTATTTTAAAAATAGTATCGCATGAGAGTCGGTTGAGGCATGATGTGATTGTTGGATGGGCGGAATATGTGTTCTCTTTTTGGTATATAGGATGGAAACCCGGACGTAAATTCCGTAGCCGAATCCGAATGGACGGTAGTGCGGTTTGTACTCGGGATACAACGCCACGTACCACTTAAGAGGCATATATTTCGTTCCATCCAAATTTGTATTTGAGCATGTTATAGTTTTTAGGTTATTTGTTTATTATTTAAAGCATGGTTTAATTTAGTTTGTTATTTATTTGTTAAAGCATGTTTAGGTTGTTCATCATGCATGTTATTAGTTTATGATGTGTTAGGATAAGGATTTATACATGTTGATTTAATGGTTCAATATGCTCGTTGTGTTACATTGCGTGGAATTATTTGGAAGAAAGCATGCTAGATCTAAGTACCCTTGAGCATGATTATTGAGTAGACTCGGTTGATTAATTGCACAAATCATATCATCACAAGTGACATAAGTAAGGGACCATTCCGAACCCAACGGTTTGAGGTCTTCCCTTGCGAGGGGTGAGTGCGGCCTTAAATCTTTGTCCCGGTTCACACCGGGTGGCGACTCCATGTTATTTCGTACTTCCCAACTAGGCTGCGAGCCTAAAAGAGCAGCGTCGCCCAGGTCCTGTTGTCTACAGTCTGGCGACTCCACTGGGGATAAGAGAATTGGCCCCGAAATCATGTCTTGTGATGTGTATAATTTGTGCATTAGTTGACTGTTTCTATAGTGGGTTGAAGGAGTTCAATCAAAGGCATTGTCATAAACCCGCATGAGAACGATAGTTGTATATCCTATAGAAGTTGCCCCTTTATGCTTTTGATAACCACATGCATATATATCTCATATGTCGTATGCATCTCATGCATACATGTATCATGCTAACCCTTGTGTCTTAAAAGCCATCATAGATATCTGTTGGGTTAGAGAAAAAAACGAGGTTTGTCAATAGGAGTTTAGCAAATATGGATATCGGGAAAAGGAAATCGAGAAACAGAAAACCTTACGGCAATGATAGAAAGACCATTGGGGGGCCTTCAAAAAAAGAAAAAAAAAAAAGAAAAAAAGAAAAAGAACAAAAAAGGAGAAAAAAGAAAAAAAGAAGAAAGAAAAAGAAAAAAAAATGGTTGTTTAGTCCTTAATAGTTAGACATAAGTCCGATGATGAAATTGATTGCTTTAGAGTGAAACTATAGAAACGATAAACCCTTGACGTGCTTTTATCTGATGCTTTGATTAATTGATCTATGTTAGACTTGTAAGCACTTGATTATGGTTCTTAGCAGTGAAAACCTGTGTCGTTAGCAAAGTGACTAGTCGAAGAAATTGTGGGTCGGTGAATGACCGTTTGCTTAGATGTCTATCTTGATTTGCTTATGTTATGATGTGTGGTATGGTTGAAAATAAAAGAAAAGTCTCTAAGGAAAAAATTTTGAACCACCTATAACCGATAAGCGTGAAGCTACCCATGGGCGAGTATTAGGACCACCATGAGGAGAAATGCTACCTTAAAGGGTAGGTGTGTTGAAAAAGAAAAAAAAAAAAAGAAGTTCAAAAAAGAAAAAAAAAAGAAAAAAAAGAAAGAAAAAGACAAAAGAGAGAGAAAACCATACCATATTGAGCACAGAAAAGCAACTGCAGGCATAATTGAGACATCCAGGTTGGTTTGACCCATCGATCATGATTTTTGAAACGAAATCATTGAGTTAGCTTACTTAAGGATCAAGCTGCAAAGGAACCTTTGCACACACACACTTTGAGTCTGGCATAGATCATTTATTCAAAAACTCAGATTTGAGTTGCATTGAGTGTTTTGAATGTTCTCTGGTTTCATTACTAGACATTCCTTGAGGACGATAATATGTATAACTATTGGGACTATTTCATAGCATGTGATATAGTATGATGATATGGAAGGCCCCACCATGTGGTTCATCTTGATTAAATGCAAACAGCGGAGAGCAGAAAGCTAAACCAAGACTGGGGGCGACCAGTCTACCACATCGCGAATCAGGGACATAACAAGATATTGAGTCATGAGACCAAAGAGAAGACTGAGCAATCACGTGGAGAACTGGCGGAAGACCTAACCCACAGAATAGGAAATCCATTCATGCATCCATGCATACACGTAACGTATTTTGCATTCTTTTTGTGTTTGTTTCGTTCTATATTCACAGGTTTCAAAGAAGAAAAAGAGAAAGCGGCAAAGACAAGCCAACCAAAATCAACAACATATGAGTAATAGTTTTGGGGATGAGTCCCAGGGTTGAGGCCCATATCAGTATCAGTTTTAGGGCGAGGCCCACATCAGTTTCAGTCTGGGGGCGAGGCTCACATCAGTATCAGTTTGGGGCGAGGCCCACATCAGTATCAACTCAGGGTCGAGGCCCACCTTATCAGCAGTTTGGGGAATGAATCCCAGGGTCGAGACCCACATCGTCAGAGTTTCGGGAATGAATCTCAGGGGAATGAATCCCACATCGCTAGAGTTTTGGAGTGAATCCAGGGAATGAATCTCAGGGCCGAGGCCCACGTCGTCAGAATTTGGAATGAATCCGGGAATGAATCCCAGGGCCGAGGCCCACATCGTCATAGTGTTGGAATGAATCCGGGAATGAATCCCAAGGTCGAGGCCCATATCGTCAGAGTGTTGGAATGAATCCCAGGGTCGAGGCCCATATCAGCAGTTTTCGAGAATGAATCCCAGAGGGTCGAGGCCCACATTGTCAGCAGTTTCGGGAAAGAGTCCCAAGGTTGAGGCCCACATTAGTATTAGTCTGGGGTGAGGCCCACGTCAGTATCAGTTGAGGGCGAGGCCCACATCAGTATTAGTCTGGGGCGAGGCCCACATTAGTATCAATTTGGGGCGAGGCCCATATCAGCTTGGGGGCGAGGCCCTAAATCTATATCAGTTTGGGGGCGAGGCCCACATTAGCATCAGTGACAGACTTGCTGGGTATGGCACTCTGGGGGCGAGGCCCACATTGGTTCAGCATCGGTTTATGCCGGGTATGGCACTCTGGGGCGAGGCCCACATTATTATCAGCATCAATTTAGCCGGGTATGGCACTCTGGGGGCGAGGCCCACATTATCATCAGCATCAATAGCAGGCTTACCGGGTATGGCATTCTGGGGGCGAGGCCCACATTGGTTCAGCATCGGTTTCTGCCGGGTATGGCACTCTGGGGGCGAGGCCCACATCAATTCAGCATCAGTTTCTGCCGGGTATGGCACTCTGGGGGCGAGGCCCACATCAATTCAGCATCAGTTTCTACCGGGTATGGCATTCTGGGGGCGAGGCCCACATTAGTTCAGTATCAGTTTCTGCCGGGTATGGCATACTGGGGGTGAGGCCCACATCAGCATCAGATCGAGGGCGAGACCCATATCAGTTCGGGCACAAGGCCCAATGGAATAAAGCCCACCTTCAAAAAAGCTTGGGAATAAAGCCCATATTCGGTACAGTTCAGAAACAAAGCCTGCATTCAGTTCAAACTCGGGAATAAAGCCCATATTCAGTACAGTTCGGGAATAAAGCCTGCATTCAGTTCAGTTCAGGAAGAAAGCCTATATTCAGTTCAATTCGGGAATAAAGCCCATATTCAACACAGTTCAGGAAGAAAGCCTACATTCAGCTCAGTACGGGAATAAAGCCCACATTCAATACAGTTCGGGAATAAAGCCCACATTTAGTACAGTTCATGAAGAAAGCCTACGTCCAACAAACTCGGGAATAAAGCCCACATTCAGTACAGTTCAGGAACAAAGCCTGCATTCAGCTCAGTTCATTGAATAAAGCCCACATTCAGTACAGTTCGGGAATAAAGCCTACATCCAATGCAGTTCGGGAATAAAGCCCACAGTCCAAACAATCAGGGAATAAAGCCCTATCTCTACACAGTCAGCAGTTCGGGAATAAAGCCCACATTCAGTACAGTTCAGGAAGAAAGCCTACGTCCAGCAAACTCGGGAATAAAGCCCACATTCAGTACAGTTCAGGAACAAAGCCTGCATTCAGCTCAGTTCATGGAATAAAGCCCACATTCAGTACAGTTCGGGAATAAAGCCTACATCCAATGCAGTTCGGGAATAAAGCCCACAGTCCAAACAATCAGGGAATAAAGCCCTATCTCTACACAGTCAGCAGTTCGGGAATAAAGCCCAGAGGAATAAAGCCTCATCTCAACACAGTTCGGGAACAAAGCCCAAAGGAATAAAGCCTCATCTCAATACAGTTCGAGAACAAAGCCCAGGGGAATAAAGCCCTATCAAAACACAGTTCGGGAACAAAACCCAGAGGAATAAAGCCTCATCTCAATACAGTTCGGGAACAAAGCCCAGGGGAATAAAAGCCATATCACAACACAGTTCGGGAACAAAGCCCAGAGGAATAAAGCCTCATCTCAATACAGTTCGGGAACAAAGCCCAGGGGAATAAAGCCCTATCATTACATCAGTTCGGGAACAAAGCCCACAGATGGTTCGGGAACAAAGCCCAGAGGTCGAGGCACCTCGCCATCACATTCAACACAACGGGAACAAAGCCCAGGGAACAAAGCCCACTCTCTACACAGTTCGGGAACAAAACCCACAGATGGTTCGGGAACAAAGCCCAGAGGTCGAGGCACCTCGCCATCACATTCAACACAACGGGAACAAAGCCCAGGGAACAAAGCCCACTCTCTACACAGTTCGGGAACAAAACCCACAGAAGGTTCGGGAACAAAGCCCAGAGGTCGAGGCATCTCGCCATCACATTCAGTTCGGGAACAAAGCCCACATGTGGTTCGGGAACAAAGCCCAGAGGTCGAGGCACCTCGCCATCACACTCAGTTCGGGAACAAAACCCAGGGAACAAAGCCCACTCTCTACATAACTCGGGAACAAAGCCCACAGATGGTTCGGGAACAAAGCCCAGGGGTCGAAGCGCCTCACCATCATATCAGTTCAGTTCGGTAGTAATTCCTAAAGATCGCAGCATCTTGCAGGGATGAACCTCAGGGGTCGAAGCACCTCACCACCAGATCAACTCAGTTCGAATCAACATGGCAAGTCAGGTGGCAGCTGGCGAGCCAGGTAAGTGAAAATGCATTGCACGTACTTTGATAGGATTGTCATTGTCACACACTGCACAAGTCTCATCAAAGTGGGGGCGACTATAGGCATTGCATTTTTGCATATCAGCCCGATGATGAGTCTCATATGGAGACACTACCTCTTTAGTTGTGAAAGCCGCGGGAAACGGACGTTGGAAGGGTAAAGTTGGAAATTAGCATTTTGTCAGAGTTAACTCGCTTGTTTCGCTTCGGGTTCGCTTGTTGGACCTCTGTTTTAAAACACACCAAACCCATTAAATCACATCTCACAAATTAAATAATTAAAACATTTAAATACATGTCACAAATTAAATTTAAACCAATTAAATCACATTCCTAATTTAATTAAATCACCTACAAATTTAAATAAATCCCATGGATTCCTTGCCTAATTAAACTAAATCATATCCTTAACTAAAAAGAAAAAATCAAATCACTTCCCTTAATTAAAGATTTCCCCTATCACATTTTAATTAAAAGAATATCTCACAAATCCTATTCCTTCCCCAATAAAGTAAAACCTATCCCATTGCCTATAAAAATAACCCCTCTCCACACATTCAAACCCTGGCTGGCTGGCTGATCCTCACAAAAATACAAAGAGAATAAACCCTAAAATTCACTCATCCATACGCACAGCCTCTCTCAAATTGCCTCACCCTCGGCAACCCTTGGCCCATGAGATCACTCGCGCCAAACTGACCACTAGACACAGAAACCAACCTCACCGCTTCAGCCCTTAAGCGACCTCACCACACGTCCCCTGACTTCACAGCATATCCTTAATTCCCTTCACGTGAACAGCGCCACCTAGCCTCACGCCCAACATGCCAGCCCTTCACGTGAACAGCGCCACTCAGCCCCACGCATTTAACAAAGACGCCTAACCCTCTGCACAGCCTCCACGCCTCAAAATTCACTCATGCACTTGCACCCTCCACACGTCCCCTTCGCAAGCAGTCAACACACATGCCTTTAGGCCTCTTGCCAACACGTAGCCACTCTCACTCAAGAACCTAAGCCACGCCTAGCCTTCACGTTAAAAAAACATCGCAGACCACGAACCATACCTTGGCCTCACGCCTGCCCCCACAAACTGTCCAAAAACCCTGGAAACTAAGCCAAAAATACACCCCTAAAACTGCCCAAAACTGCACTTTAAAACCTTTGAACAACCGACCAAACAACAGTCCTGAGAACTGCTCCAAAACATCCCCAGAACAGTAGCTTAAACACTCAAAACTGCACCTGAAATACACCCCAAAAACAGTCCCCAAATCTCTGAAAACAGTCCCCAAAACAGTAGCCTAATAGACCTGAAACAGTAACCAGAAAATACCCTCAAAACAGTAGAGAAACGGAGTGAAAACAACAACCCGAGCAGTGAAACCGCGAGGAAAATCGTTGGATTAGTGAACCAGAAAAGTTGCGGAGTATCAACCCTTCCAACGGACGTGTAACGCCCTTTCTTGGACGACAAAAGAGGTTAGACCTGAGGGCACCTTTTTATCCTTCGTTTATTTTGTTTATTTTAAAAATAGTATCGCATGAGAGTCGGTTGAGGCATGATGTGATTGTTGGATGGGCGGAATATGTGTTCCCTTTTGTGGTATATAGGATGGAAACCCGGACGTAAATTCCGTAGCCGAATCCGAATGGACGGTAGTGCGGTTTGTACTCGGGATACAACGCCACGTACCACTTAAGAGGCATATATTTCGTTCCATCCAAATTTGTATTTGAGCATGTTATAGTTTTTAGGTTATTTGTTTATTATTTAAAGCATGGTTTAATTTAGTTTGTTATTTATTTGTTAAAGCATGTTTAGGTTGTTCATCATGCATGTTATTAGTTTATGATGTGTTAGGATAAGGATTTATACATGTTGATTTAATGGTTCAATATGCTCGTTGTGTTACATTGCGTGGAATTATTGGAAGAAAGCATGCTAGATCTAAGTACCCTTGAGCATGATTATTGAGTAGACTCGGTTGATTAATTGCACAAATCATATCATCACAAGTGACATAAGTAAGGGACCATTCCGAACCCAACGGTTTGAGGTCTTCCCTTGCGAGGGGTGAGTGCGGCCTTAAATATTTGTCCCGGTTCACACGGGTGGCGACTCCATGTTATTTCGTACTTCCCAACTAGGCCGCGAGCCTAAAAGAGCAGCGTCGCCCAGGTCTTGTTGTCTACAACAGCCTTTGAAACGATCCCCATAAGTCCAAGATTGCCTCCGCCATATATTAAGTGCATATTCCTTGCAGCTAAGACTCGACCCAATTCCTGTGCTGCTTCTATGTATTGTGGTTTAGTACCAGCACTACTACCGCAAAACACACAAATATTTTCAACTCGTCTTCTTGAAGTGGCTTCCATGTTTTTATGTATTTCTTTCTCAAATCAGGATGCCTTCAAAAGTGCATTGACGAGCTGAATTTATATTACCTGAAAAAGGTGAGTAAAAATAGCACAAGTATCTTCCAAAGGATGATTAGTAACAAAATAGTAAAATAGATAGTGATATGGTCAAAAAGGTCTGGATCCTGTCGGAGAAAATAAAAGAAAACAACAAAACAAATCAAAATTATTAGGAAAAGACAAAGAGATATAATATGTACAAGAATTAGAGCTTGATTAACGTCTATGCGTCAAGGACAAGTTTCCCATCCAATTTTCTTATAAATTGGCAAACATGGTCTTTTTGAGTCAGATTCCCAAGACTTAACTGTTGTCTTTCTTTTTGAAATTGTGTATGTAATCTGCGAAAGGCTATGTGAACATATCCACTAGGATGCGTCTCAAGAGTCGAAGATATATCATCTAAAGACTCCTTACTCAAGCCATCCCTAATGAATTTAATTTTGTCTTCGCGATTATTAGACACCATTCCTAAAGAACGACAACGAGTATTGCAATTCCAACGTGCACATTTGTAACAAACACCCATTTGTTTAGCTCTTCGTTTCTTTGCATAGGTGCTTCTTCCAAAACCAGGCAGATGTGAAATAAAAGAGTCTGAAGACTCACCTGCCAATCGGACTCATGCTTCAATTACCCAACGAATGTCATTGGGAACACCATGGATCGTCAGTAACCTCATCTGTTCCAAGCGAGCTTTGTAAACTTTCATAGAGATTTTTGAGGGAGAGAAGGAAATTGCTTGTGAAGATTTGCGAGAGCTTCTTCCATCTTGAAATGTCTTAACCTGCAAAAAACTAAACACACAAAATTAAATCACACCAAATCACAATATATACAAAAATTGCATGGGTTGCCTCCCTGCTAGCGCTAAGTTTAAAGTCGTCAGCCAGACTTGACTTCTCGAACGTTAAGCTGGATCTGAAAGTGTAACACTTTCTTTTTGTCGCTCAAATGATTCTCCCCAGTAGTGCTTGACACGCTTGTTTTTAACCTTGAAAGTTTTGTTAGCGTCAGGATCATGTATCTCAACGGCTCTATTTGGTAAAACTTTGGTGATCACAAATGGACCTGATCACCGTGATTTTGGCTTCCATGGGAAGAATTTCACCCTTGATTTGTTTAATAGTACCTTCTGCCCTGGTTCCAGTTGTATGCGCACTAACTTCTCATCATGTCTTTTCTTGCCCTTTTCTTTGTACAATTTGGCATCTTCAAAAGGCTGATTGTGAAATTCCTCCAATTCGTTGAGCTGGTGGAACTTTTTATCTTTTGTTGCTTGTAGAGCAAGAATTGGCTCTTTCAGTGCAAAAGATGCTTTATCTTTAGGCTCCACAGGAAATTGACATGTTTTAAGTTTGTCAGTAGAACTTTGTATTTCATCAGAGTTCTGAATGGTATTGTGTATCACATCGAGTTTGAAACATTCCTCCTTCTTTTCATCATCTGGGAAATTCATGGCCTTGAAAACATTGAATGTTACTTCTTGGTCATGTACCCTCATGGTTAGTTCTCCTTTTTGTACATCAATAATGGTTCGACCTGTAGCCAAGAATGGTCTCCCGAGGATGATTGGCATGTCTGCGTCTTCCTCCATATCAAGGACAATAAAATATGTTGGGAAAATGAATTTGTCAACCTTGACCAGCACATCCTCAACTATGCCTCTTGGAAATACGAGCGTTCTATCAGCAAGATGCAGTGAGACTGAAGTTGGCATTGTTTCTCCAATCTGTAATTTCCTGAAAATAGAAAAAGGCATCAAGTTAACACTAGCACCTAAATCACATAAAGCCTTACCAAAGTTATGTTCTCCTATGACGCAAGGAACAGTGAAACTGCCAGGATCTTTCAACTTCGGGGGAAGTTTCCTCTGAATGATAGCACTGCATTCTTATGATAATGCTACTGTCTCGTAATCTCCCAATCTCCGCTTTCGTGAAAGAATATCTTTCATGAATTTGGCATAGGTGGCCATTTGTTCCAACGCTTCTGCAAATGGAATGTTGATATGCAGCTTTTTGAAGATTTCCAGGAACCGAGAAAACTGCTTGTCCAATTTGTTCTTCTGAAGACGCTGAGGAAAAGGTGGAGGTGGAGTGATCTGTTCTTTTTCCTTTGCTTCTTTTTCCTCCATTTGTTGCTTTATTTCTTTTGGAACTTCCTCAGCAGTTGTTTTGGCTCCAACATCTTTGTTGATTTCAGTACCGCTTTTTAACATGATGGCATGACATTGTTCCTTCCCCATGTTTCTTGGATTTGGCTCAGTGTTGCTAGGAAGGGTACCTGACGATCTGTAACTCTGAGCATTTGCCAGTTGTCCCATTTGATTCTCCAGTGCTTTAATAGAAGCAGATTGACTTTGAATTAATGCTAATTGGGATTGAAACATAGCATCATATCTTGCTGCTTGAGAGTCGTGTTTTGATTCTAAGTTTTTCAAGTGGGTCAACACTTCTGTTATCCTGGTTCATTTGCCTGCTCCTGGCTTTTGTTCTGTTGTTGGAATTCAGGTGGTGGATAGTTTTGCTGTTGGCCTGAATTGTTGCTCCATGAAAAATTGGCATGATTCCTCCACCCTGGGTTGTAGGTGTTGGAATATGGATTGTTCCCCTGTCTGTTGAAATTGTTGACAAAATTCACTGTCTCTTCCTGCTGAACTGGTTCTGGTGCTCCTTTATATGATGAACTTGTGGATCCACCATTAACCTTCATGTAAGAGTTTCCAGATTTTTTCAAATCATATCCAGCTTGACATTCAGTGCTGTGTTGGCTCCAACTTCATAAATTCCTGCGATTCTTTGGATCATTCTCCTTTCTGTTGGCCACAAAGAATTATTGTTGGCCATTTCTTCAATTAAATCCCAAGCCTGATCTTCTCCTTTTGCCATTAGTGCTCCTCCAGCAGCAGCATCAATTGTGGTTCTCATTATTCCAGAAAGTCCATTATAGAATGTTTGGACTTGAAGCCATTTTGGAATCTCATGGTGAGGACATTTCCGGAGCAAATCTTTGTACCTTTCCCAAGCTTCGCAGAGGGATTCTGAATCTTGTTGTACAAAGGATGTGATGTCATTCCTCAACTTTGCAAATCCGGCCGGTGGAAAGTATTTTGCAAGGAATTTGGTGGCTAGAGTGTTCCAAGTTGTGATGGAACCTGCTGGTAGTGAATGTAGCCAAGCTTTAGCTCTGTCCTTCAAGGAGTATGGGAAAACTCGCAGTCTCATTGCTACTTCTGATGCTCTGTTGTAGTTGAAAGTACCGCAAACTTCCAGGAAGTTACTGATGTGGGCATTAGGATCTTCAGTTGCATTCCCCCCGAACTGAACTGACTGCTGAATCATCTGAATGCATGTTTTGATTCACACGTATTTGCTGGTAAGGGAGGAAGTACAATACAGGAAATGAGTCTGTCAACCACCGGAATGGTTCTGTCTTGAATGGGAATTGGTGGTGCAACCTCCAACGGTTCAGGTTCCATGTTGACTAAAGCTTTTTGGCCTTCTCGCCTTTCCTTCTCGCCTTTCCCTTCTCAACTGTCTGATGGTTCTTTCAATTTCTGGGTCAAGCGATCGGAGTTCAAAGCTTCTGGTTCGTCTCATGTAGTTTCTAAGAACCTGAAACACAAGAAAACAAAAACAATAAGTAAAAAGAAATTAGATACAAGTAACGTATCTAACCCCTAAATTAATAGTGAAAGATAAATAAGTCCCCGGCAACGGCGCCAAAAACTTGACCGGCGTAAACACACACGTATAACGCAAGCGCACGTATCGTTCAAGTAGTATAAAAATATCGATCCCACGAGGACTTAATATCTAATCTATTATTTTATGAAGTCAAATGATTACTAGTATCTAACAGGTTGTTTGATTGATTTGAAATGGTGACGATTCTAAATTTAAAAACAAGTAAATAAAATTGTTCGAAAGTAGGTTTTAAGAAAATTCAATATTAAAACTATATAGGGTTGTGATTTCTTCCAATCTCATTTTAAAGATAAGTGGTTTTTATTTTGTTTAAATGTATAAATCGGTTTACTAACCTGGAACACTAAATATGCAAAAGCCTTTGTCGATGGTCAGACGTAAATACCCTTTTTAACCCAATTGAACCATATGTCTATGCCAACCAAATTATCTGATTCATTAAGTTTAAGTTCCAATTATGCTACCCCCCCCGACAGGTATATGTCTATCCTATAAGGAAATCTATTAAAGGGTTATTTATCCTCAAGGAAGATCGTGGGCTATTAAGTCTAAGGCTGAACCTAAAATCCCTATGTCTAGTTCATTTTAGATTTACCACATCAATCTTATTGGTGATTAGACAACAAGAAGCATTAAGCTTAAGACTTAATAAGTAAACCTTTAATTACCCAAACTATAATTTAAACCCTTTATAAACCGGTGATATTGGATTTCATCACAACCCCTAGATAATTGGCTTAGTTACGACACATATTTACGGGTAGTAAAAAAAACTTAAATAAAATAAAAGACATAAAGTAAAATACTGAAAATTAAATGTTGAAAAGTAAATGTTGAAAGTAAATTACTGAAAAGTAAATAAAGTAAAATTACAATAAAAGAAAATGCTGAGGTAAAAGGATCCACTTTATTACTTCTATTTAGATATCTCCCTTAATATAATATATTAACTTTGCATGATAATTACCAACCAGCCATATAGGCGGTATCCAGATTAAGTCAAATTAATAATTAACTACCAACCGACCAATCAGGCGGTATCCAGTTTAGTCAGGTTAAAACCAATTTAAATAATTACCAACCGACCAATATGGCGGTATCCTCGTTAAGTCAGGTTTTAACTAGTTATATATTATAATTAAGGGAGATTAATCTAAATATTAGTAATAAAAGTTTTACCTTTTACCCCAGCAAAGGGGAGTTACCTCTCATTACTGAAAAGTAAAAACTGAAAATTAAATAAAGAAAAGTATTGTGCGTAAAAGTAAATTGCGGAAAGTAAAAACTGAAAAGTAAAGAAAAGAAAGTGCGAAAACGAAAATTAATTACTGAAAGCTGTAAATAAACAAACAAGATACAATCTTCTTAGTATTCTTAAGGAATTCCTTAGAAGAAAGTATCAATTTTACAAATGAAATGGCTTGGTATTTATAGGCAAAATTTTGCCTCCATCAAATCATCCACCAAATCAATTATTAATTGCTCCACTAATTGCTCCACCAAATCCATTATTAATTGCTCCACTAATCTCTTATCATGTTTTGTGATGATTTGATAATTTTATTATTTATTTATTAATTTATTTTTTTTGCTTTGAAAATGATTGAAAGTGACTTTAATAATTACACACACTACACACTTCTGGATGGTTCATCAATTTAGGGTATGAAATATTCAGAATTAGAAATTATTTTGTCTTTCAAAGTTGTAGATCTTTGAGTCTTCTTTAATCTGGAACTTGAATCAGCTCAATACGATATCTGAGTAAAAAGTTATGCCCAAAATACGAAAGATGCGCAAAATTGGAATTTCCAAAACTGCACTTCGTCAAAACGCCTTTTCAAGTTTCCAATCTCCAAAATTAAAATATCAAGTCCAATAATTGCCCTTAGTTGACCCATATTTCATCCTAAATGATTTCATTGAGACCCGATATTATTTTATCTTCAAAATAAACTAAAACACATCAAAACGTTCATCAAACCCGAGAAACTAAACAAAATATTAAGTTAAAGGGGCGGTAAATATTGATATATTTTCCGCTCATCAATGATGATGAGCAAGCAGTTTGCATAATGCTTTGCTCTATGTTGGATGAACTTCAGAAAGCTCACGAAGATATGGACGCCCTATACCCAACTTGTGAATGGGATATATGTACATGTATTTGTAATATTTTCATTAATTAATAAAATGCCAATCTTTATTATATGTGTCTTACATAACTTATATGAATCATCAACACTGTAATAAAGACATTGGAGTAAAAAGACGATGGCTTCCACGCCTTATGAGAATCATTACGCTAAAATGTTCCTAGTAATAGTTTTGTGAATAATCTGGGCATTCACAAAGCGGAGAGACTATCATGATGATATGATCCACCCTTAAGTGGGGTAGCCGATCTTATAGGCTACTAGCGGAGATCCGTCCGCTTGGTGTATCATATGGATGCATTAGTTGCTCGTGTCCATCAAACTGACCGCCGAAAGTTTTCATATGGAGTGTTTATCCCATGTGTCTGTGAGAACTTTCATGTATCGATTATAAGACTAGTCCTTAGACTTGAGGTCTTTACAATCGTATGTGTGGATCAAATAACTTTGACATTCTCCTTCCCCGATTTAAAAGATCCGGTCATAAGGGTATTATTGGGTCATTTGTTGAAACACATGAAGTTTGTAAAGATACAACAGAGAATCGCCACTCTCTCGGATAATATTTTCTTATAAGAGTAGTATTCCAGTTCGTGGGTTGATATGTGTGATCAGTGCTTGAGACTGTGGCCACAACGGAAGAGTCATATGAGATTCTTGGGTTAGCACGATTCATGACACTATCAACATCATACATTTGACCATATGGGTAGACACTTTCCGTACCCTAGGTCAATAGGTGAGGATACAATGAGGCGAATGACCGTATCATGTGTAAATCACATACAGAATGGGTATATTTATCTTTCCTTCTCATTTGGGGGCCTTGGCATATTGCTAGATTTCAACCTTGGTCATTGAAATCGAACGACCATCTGATCGGAGGATAATTTATGTTCGATTAAATTATTATGATTCGTTTCATGTCCAAATTGAGGGGAACCCAAAAGGTCACACACAACAAAGTCGAAATCAATGGTAACAATGCACAGTACAAACATAACAGCATATATGATTGCTGTAGGAATTGTTCATAAATGGTTCAATATGTTTAATTATTGAAAAAATCATTTATGTGGTTCCATGGTGGCTTAGGGATTGGTGAATGAAGATAGGGGCACTTTGGGAATTGGAATTAAAAAAAATTACTGTTCACGTGAATAGTAATTTGAATAGTATTTTTTTTTTTGTTATTTGTTTTGAATTCCAATTCGGCCCAAACTCTTATTAGGGTTTTATAATCTCATTAAACCACTAAATTAAGATCCAATGGCTAAGATTAAATTAGGTTTTTTCCCACATTGGATTCTTAATTAATTTTGTTGTCTTTGGAGCACTATATAAACCCAAAGAATTCTTCACAAATTTTTACACCGAAACCTTTCATATCTTGGGTTTATATAAGTGAGCAAATCTAAAGTTTAAGAGTAAGCCACTGATTTTGAGGATCCTTAAGTCTAATTGACTAGAGGAACCTCGAGTTAAAAGTTTTGAGGTATTTACCTAGGCTAGCACCAAGGGCAAAATACCCGTACACTCGAGGCGTAGTCTTGCCGTTGAGTTTTGGCTTTGGTGTGTGCGTCTTTGGAGGCCACACACTTGGGTGGCTCTTTGGAACGTGGAAGAGCTTGCTGAGTTCAAGAAAAGCTTGTAGATTTGAGGGAGGACTGGGGGAGTCTTCGTTTCAAGTAAGTCTTTTTCTTTCTTTATTTTAATTAGAGTTCTTATGATAGTTAGCAGGTTTAGGTTTATATTCTTTGCATGTTTTATGAGTTTTATGCTTAGAATATATAGTAACATGCCTAGGCTTGTAGAATAATCAAAACAAATGGGTCTTGGGCAAAGGGAAAGCGGCATAATAATTTTAATTTTCCGCTGCGTACTCGCGGCCGCTTCCCAACACATCCAGAATCAAAAATCCAATTTTTAAATCTAGAAGTAGACATGTGTATTTCAATAACAATCATACCTGAAGCCGGAGCCTTGCCCGCCTTCACTTCCTTCATGTGCGCCTTGTACTCACAATAGTCGCGCTTCCAGTGACCCCGTTTTTCACAATGTAGGCATACATCTTTGTTGGACAATTATGACCCATAGCGTCACTATTTGTACAGATTACGGTGTCGTTGTACAAATTAACTATGTGACAAAGGAGATTGCACTCTTATCATTTGTGATTAGATCACCTAGATGTATAAATGATGAGAGGTCCTTGTGATTTGTTCCTGGACGGAGAATGATATGAGACAATATCAGTCCACGTAGGATAAATCATTAAATATCCATAGTCAGAGTATTATCGAGATTGGACATCGATAATGCGTAAAAGGCTAGTATTACACTTGTGCGCGTTGTGAGGGCACAACGGCATAGTTCTCATATATTTGGGTATATGATACTCATGCAAGTGTAATAGGAGGTTGTGTTTTACTGATGGTACGGGAAACAGCTTCGCTCTGGATAGACCCCCTCAGAATTCCATTGGTAGTATGACTATGTGTCTATGGAAGTCCGAAATCAGGGTAGGTGTATTTGGTCTTAACCTGAGACTTGCACCGCTAATACTTGCGACAATCAATATACTTTGGTTGCGGTATTCCAGGGCTTTAACAGTTTCTGTGTACGCCAATGCTGGGTATATTGAGAATCGTAGTGTGTTGGGTGTGATGTCAAGACGGAAGTGTCACTCCAGTCATATGGAGTTGATGATCGCACAGGGATACAAAACTGGTTCTCTAAAAAGGTTGCAACCGTCGGAATAATATGACTTGGTCATGATTATCCGATATTAAAGAGACTAGTTGCTCGTTATCCGATATTTGCTTCGTACGGGGCAGACACTGTACCAGCCCCAGGCCTTGCATGTGATCATCCGATATTGGACAGAAATATACAATACTACGTATACTACGCCTGATATAGATCATTTATTCCTGTAAGGTTATTTCCGGAGAATTGGGTAGGCATGGCGTTTTGCTAGAAGCCAATCTTGTCTTGTAAATCGATACAAATGTAGTACGAGGTACTTACATGTTCGGATAGTCCGACGACCGAATTTACTGCCAACATATTCGAGGATCTCATGGGTCATTTCCCAAAGATTCACCGATGACGTATGACTCAGACTTTAATTAATCTGGGATTAATAATATGAGAGAGAAAATTAATATAGGATTAATTGCGGAGATATTTTATCTGGGATAAAATATCATTTAAAGAGAGAGAACAATTAATTTGGAATTAATGGGCTAATTAATATATTCGATATATTAAACGAAATTGGATTTCGATGCGGAATTGAAATTAGATTTTAATTCGGGCGAACGAATTAATTTAGAATTAATTCGTTAGCGATGTGAATAGTGACTTCGCTAGGCGTAATCATTTAATTACATCGCGACGGAAAAATCCGTTAATTTGGAATTAGCGAACCCGAGCCCGATATTATTTGCGAGCGCATTCGCATTTTGAATTCGAGTGCGGCACGTAAGTCAAATCGAGCGTCAAATCGCTAGTCGCATCAAGCGTCAAATCATTAGTCACTTTGAGTGATGTGACAACTTGTCACATTGATTGATTGATTGATGAAAATAGTGATGTGAGTGGTTGATAGCATTTAATGCTATTTTGGAGCCAAATTTGTGTTGACTTTTGGAAAGCCATTACACAAATTTTGGTATATGTATTTATTTGATTTTTTAAATCATTTTAATTTACAACTCTCACAACTCTTCTCTCTCTCCATTCTCTTCATCCTCTCGCCCAAGAGGGCTTTTCTTGTTTTGTTTTTCCACTGAAAAACCGTGAGCAGTGAAGAGGAAGCAAGTGCAATTTTGTGGAAAAATCAAGAGTGCTAGCACACTCCGGGATCATGCGAAGGTGATAGGGAAGTCAACCCATGAGCCGGGAATCAAATCACGAAGCTTGGAGCTTGATGATGTTGATCCACAAAGCCGAAACCAGTGAGCTTGGACAGTGAACTGCCATGACTGTGAGGAGCAGAAACTTGAAGTTTTGTTCGTCAAATCGTCGCTCAACCGATCGATGTGAGTATTCCATAACTCTTCGTATGTATTCACTCATGTTTCATGCTTTATTATTGATCTTGGGATGCTTAGAATCTCCAACAATCTTGGGATATGTCATTTGCCTTCCTAGAAGACTTTGACGATTTGGCCTTGCCATTTCTTTTATTCTTATCCTTCACACCTCCAGAAGCCTTCGGCCAAGCCTTGGCCTTCTGAGATGTCGAAGTAAGATACGCCTCGCACTTCTTGCCCTTCAGAAGCTCTGGCTCTGCCTTGTTCATCATCGCCATTAACTCTCCAATAGTCTTCTCTTGGTTCATCATATTGTAGTTCATGATGAACCCGTCCCAGCAGTCGGGCAGAGACTGTAAGATCAAATCTATGGAAGTCTCAGCCTCGAAGGTTATGCCCAGCTGACCTAGCTGTTCGATGTCAACAATCATCTGCGACACATAGTGCTCGACAAATGTACCCTCTGACATACGTGAACAAAAGAGCTTCTTTTGCAATTCATGCTTCTGAGATCTAAGATTAGATCTATGAAGGTCCTTCAATTTCAACATCATGTTGTAGGGATACAATCCCTTATTTTGACGACACAATTGAGGGGTCATTACAACAAGCATGACAGATTGAGTAGTTGAGTTGTCATCAATATGAGTCTTCCAAAGCTCATGATCATCTACCCGTTCATGTCCGGGCTCAGGCCCGAGAGGTATGTCTATAACATAGAGTAACTTCTCAGCTCCTAGGATAATCCTGATATTCATCTACCAATTTGGAAAATTGGCACTATTAAAGACATTATCGCTCATGACAATGTCTCTAACGCTAATCTTTCCAGTAATCTTGATTGCAATAGTCCAACTATCCAATCAACGATATCAGGTACAATCAAATGTAATGATTACTATAGTCCAACTATATAATCAACTACAAATGAAGTCATAAGAGTACAGTCCAACTGTTCAATAAAAAATAATAAAATATTAGTTCAACTAATATAAATATATAATGACGAAAATAATTTAAAAGCGTGTATTTTGCAAGTATTAAACAAAATTGCCAACCTAATACTGGCCTCCCACTATTTTTCGGCGAGCCTCTAACGCTCTGTTGAGTACTCGGGAAACCTAGTTTCCTAGTGGGCTAGGATCCCGTTAAATAACACACAACCTTTACTTTGGCCAACAAGTTGTATGGAACTTAACTAGGTAAATCTCTAAGATCAATTGGAACCCATCCAATTCATAGATCCGGTAGGTGAACCTCTAAGTCCAAGATATATATCCAATATATATTTCCTAACATTTTCCTATGAATCAACTAAGCCTTAGTTTTTGCTCAACAAGCTTAATGATTACAGTTAAGCGCGACCCATTGACAGTGGGAAATCTTCGTAATCCACGTCGATGAACAAGAAGTGACCTTGATTTTGGCTAACAAGTCACAACTGCCCAAGACATGCGATATATAACAAAGCCTTCGTGGTTCAAACACATCTGCGATGGACAATGATCTTGACTTTGGCCAACAAATCAAAGCCAATCTTGGATCTTGAGAAAGAACCACTCAATGGAAAGAAAACGCTTAATATTCAATGAGGATTTTTCACGTAAATTGGCAACCAATTTATTATCTTTGATTAGGTCTCATCATACACCCTTAAACATGCATTCTAAAAGCATAATAAGGCGCGAATAAATTAATAATGATATGCGGATGGATATATAACACAATTTGTTCATAGAACAAATCTCTCACTTTCCTCTCTCCCGCTAGCACTATACATACTTCTACCCAATTACATAATACATTAAAGAAACCCCATTTAAATTGAGGGGAATTGGTGATAAGAGAAATACAAAGAGTAAATAGATGATAGGCTGGACACGCATATCCAATTTAATAAATTCCAAATTTATTACAACAATTTCCAAAATTGCCACACTCGACTAATATTCATCCGATATACATTATTCATACAAATACATCCAAATATTCACACAAAGCATGTTGTTCAATCAATCTAATACAATTAATTAATCTTTGAATTAATGACCATCCAATGTTCAAACAACGATTTGATTTGCGCGAGTCCAACTCGTTAAAGAATAAATACTCAAAGTATGTATTCTTGAATTATATCGAACTATAATTTTAAATCCAATTTAAATTGTATCCAATACTAATTTGAATTTAATTCCAAATTAAATAATTACACTTATTTATTTGCCTTAAAGACTTGGATTCCAAATCCAATCCAATTTGGTCTCAAAGGCCCAATTAGCATTCAATGCCTATTTAATTAAAGTCCAATGGGCTTTCAATTAATTCTTTAGGCATGGGCTTTGGCAATTATGGATCCAATCCAATAGCCAAGGCCCAATAAGGAATCATCTTTTTTCTAAAAATCAATTTAGGCCTAATTAAATTATTTAAAGGCCCAATTGTCATATTTGGACTTTATGGAAATGGTTTTAGGCCCAATTGGATCCAACCCAATTTTCCAAAACCATACTTGGCCCAACCAAGCCCATTAAGCCCAAATACAACAAATTTAAATTAACATATTATTCCAAATTACATATTAATATAATTAAAGTGTGATTACCACAATTGATTAATTAATCCAATATTTCCAAAATATCAATTAATCTAATTAATCATGCTTTAATCATCCAATTCATGTCCAACACAAATTGAAGCAAAATCAACTCATTTCAACTTGCTATAAGTCACGACAATTTGGCAAAATAATATCCAATTTTGATTTCAATCTAATTAAATCAATGATCAATATTCATTTCATGCCTTAAACTCATCCAATAGTCAAAATTCAAAAAATCACCATGAACACTATATAGGGTTACATTCGGCCAAGTGAAGGAATTCAGAGAAAAATTAATCTAATCAATTTTCTCAAATCCTATGATGCACAAATCCAATTCATTATCATCAATACACAACCAAACAACCAAATTGGAAAAATACATACTCCAAGCACAAAATCCCCAAATAAAGTCCATAAACCCTAAATACAAATCATGCTTAGATGTGGCTCTGATACCATTTTTAGTGTCCTAGACATGCCCAAGGTCTCTAAGTCATGATATTGTGTGTGAATGATCAAGTGAGTTGCGGAAAAAACTTACATTGATCGGATGTGTGATTTCAAAAATTCTTTGTATGGTTGAAGCTCTAAGCTTTGAAATTGGATTCCCAACTCAAGGATGAGTTTCCCTATCACCTCACAAGACTCCTTAAGTGTTAGCTTGCTTGATTTTTGAATCAAAAATCAATGGAGAATAAGAAGTTGCTCACGACAATGACGGGAAAAGAGAGAGTTTTTGGTTTTTGATATTTTTAGTTTCCAAAACTAATACCAAAGTTAACTTTCACAAAGTGTATATGCTTTTCCAAATAGCAAAAGCAAAAGCAAAGTGTGTTGGAAGAAAATTGCATGATGTAAGTTAGTGGGTCCCACTACTATGAATTCAAAATTCAAGTTGGCTTACTCAACACACTTTGGGCTCGGGTTCGTTTAATCCGATTAAACAAATTTTCCGTTGCGATGTAATTAAATCTAATTTAATTAAATAATAATGCCTAGCAAAATTATTACGAAAGTCGTTCACAAATTAATTCCAAATTAATACGTTCGCCCAAATTAAAATCCAATTTTAATTTCGCATTTAAATCTGATTTCAATTAATATATCCAATATATTATTTAATCGATTAATTCCAAATTAACCGCTTTCTCTCTTCTATTCGAATTTTATCCCAAATAAGAAGAGAGAACGCGATTAATTTGGAATTAATCGATTAAATAATATATTGGATATATTAATTGAAATCGGATTTCACAGCGGAATTAAAATTGGAGTTTAATTCGGGTGAACGAATTAATTTGGAATTAATTCGCAAGCGATTTTCGTAATAATTTTGCTAGGCATTATTATTTAATTAAATTGGATTTAATTACGTCGCGACGAAAAATTCGTTTAATTGGATTAAACGAACCCGAGCCCGAAGTGTGTTGAGCAAGCCAACTTGAATTTTGAATTTAAATGGTGGGGCCCACCAACTTACATCAAATGTCTATATGAGTGATGGAAGTTGTTGGGAGCATTTAATGCTTTTTCCCTCCAACATATTTTACTTTTTGCTTTTTTCAAAAGCATATACACCTTTTGCAAGTTGACTTTTGGTATTAGATTTTTGGAAAAAAAAATACAATATAAAAACACAACTCTCTCTTCTCTCGTAAGGCTTGGCCGAATACATGGTTATTCTCTTCCATTGATTTTGCTTCAAAAATCAAACAAGCTAGCACTTAAAGGAGTCTTGTGAGGTGATAGGGAAACGTACCCTTGGGTTGGAAACACTACACAAAGCTTGGAGCTTCTAACAAACATACAAAAATTTTGAAATCAACATCTGATCAATGTAATTTTTTCTGTAACTCTCTTGATCATTCACACACAATATCATGACTTAGAGACCTTGGGCATGTCTAGGATACTAACAATGGTATCATGAGCCTTTTCTAAGCATGATTTGAGTTTAGGGTTTATATACTTTATTTTGGGGATTTTGTGTTTGGAGTATGATTTTTTCAAAATTGGTTGTCTGGTTGTGTTTTGATGATGATGAATTGGATTTGTCAATTATAGGATTTGAGAAAATTTATTAGATTTATTTTTCCCTAAAATCCTTCACATGGCCGAAAATAAGCCCTTGTAATCTCATGGTGATTTTTTGTTAATTAGACCATCGGATGAGTTTATGGCATAATATAAATCTTGTATGTTGATTTAATTGGATTGAAATTAAATTGAGTGTTATTTTATGCCCATTTCCGTGAGATTGATCATCTTTAATGGATTGATTTTGCTTCAATTATATTGGACATGAATTGGATAAATTAAAGCATGATTAATTAGTTTAAATTGATGTTTTGGAAATATTAGTTTAATTAATTAATTATGGTAATTACATTTTAATTAAAATTAATATGATATTTGGAATATTATGTTAATAAATATTAGTCTTTAAATTAGATTGGGCTAATTTGTTGTATTTGGGCTTAATGGGCTTGGTTGGGCCAAGCATGGTTTTGGACAATTGGATTGGATCTAAATTGGGCCTAAAACCATTTCCATAAATTCCAAATATAACTTTTGGGCCTTTAATAATTTAATTGGGCCTAATTGGCCTATATTGATTTTTGGCAAAATGGTGATTTCTTATTGGGCCTTGGCATCTTGGATTGGATCCATAATTGGCCAAAGCCCATGCCTTAAGAATTAATTAAAAGCCCATTGGACTTTAATTAAATAGTATTGGATATTAATTGGGCCTTTGAGACCCATTTAGATTAGATTTAGAATCTAAGTCTAAAAGGCACTAAAATAAGTGTAATAATTTAATTTGGAATTAAATACGAATTAGTATTGGATACAAATTAAATTGGATTTAAAATTGTAGTTCGATATAATTCAAGAATACGTACTTTGAGTATTTATTCTTAAACGTGTTGGACTCGCGCATATAAAATCGTTGTTTGAACATTGAATGGTCATTAATTCAAAGATTAATTAATTGGATTAGATTGACTGAATAACATGCTTTGTGTGAATACTTGGATGTATTTATATGAATAATGTATATCGGATGTATATTAGAAGGGTGGGGGCAATTTTGGAAATTGTTGTAATAAATTTAGAATTTATTAAATTGGACCTGCGTGTCCAGCCTATTATCTATTTACTCTTTGTATTTCTCTTCTCACCAATTCCCCTCAATGTAAATGAGGTTTCTTTAATGTATTATGTAATTGGGTAGAAGTTTGTATAATGCTAGCGGGAGAGAGGAATTAGAGAGATTTTTTCTAGGAATAAAGTTTGTTATATATCCATCCGCATATCATTATTAATTTATTCGCGCCTTATTATGCTTTTAGAATGCATGTTAAGGGTGTATGATGAGACCTAATCAAAGATAATAAATTGGATGCCAATTTATGTGAAAAACCATCACTTTAACATTAAGCGTTTTCCTTCCATTGAGTGGTTCTCTCTCAAGATCCAAGATTGGCTTTGATTTGTTGGCCAAAGTCAAGATCATTGTCCATCGCGGATGTGTTTGAACCACGAAGGCTTTGTTATATATCGCATGTCTTGGGCAGCTGTGACTTGTTGGCCAAAGAAAAGGTCACTTCTGTATATCGACGTGGATTACGAAGCTTTCCCACTGTCAATGGGTCGCGCTTAGCTGAAATAATTAAGCTTGTTGAGCCAAAGCCAAGGCTTAGTTGATTCAGCGGAAAAGGTTAGAAAATATATATTGGATATATATCTTGGACTTGGAGGTCTACCTACCGGATCTAAGAATTGGATGGGATCCAATTGATCTTAGAGATCTACCTAGTTAAGTTTCATACAGCTTGTTGGCCAAAGTCAAGGTTGTGTGTTATTTAACGGGATCCTAGTCCACTAGGAAACTGAGATTTCCCGAGTACTTAATAGAGGGTTAGAGGCTCGCCAAAAAATAGTGGGAGGCCAGTATTAAATTTGTAATTTCGTTTAATACTTGCTAAATGCGCGCTTTATTTTTCGTCGTTATATATTTATATTAGTTGGACTAATATTTTATTATTTTCTTTGAACAGTTAGAATGTACCATAACTTCATTTGTAGTTGATTATATAGTTGGACTATAGTAATCATTACATCTGATTGTACCCGATATCATTGATTGAATAGTTAAACTATTGCAATCAAGATGACTGGAAAGATTAGCGTTAGAGACATAATCATAGGCGATAATATCTTTAACGGCTCCAATTTTCCAGACTGGGAGATGAATCTCAGGATTGTCCTGGGAGCCGAGAAGTTGCTCTATGTCATAGATATACCTCTCGGGCCTGAGCCTGGACATGAGCGGGTTGTTGATCATGAGCTTTGGAAGACTCACAGTGATGACAACTCAACTGCTCAGTCCATCATGCTTGCCGCAATGACCCCTCAATTTCATCGTCAAAACAAAGGATTGGATCCCTATAACATGATGTTGAAATTGAAGGACCTTCACAGATCTAACTTTATATCTCAAATGTATGAATTGCAGAAGAAGCTCTTTCGCTCTCGCATGTCAGAGGGTACATCTGTCGAACACTATGTGTCGCAGATGATTGCTGACATCGAACAGCTAGGTCAGCTGGGCATAACCTTCGAGGCTGAGACTTCTATAGATTTGATCTTACAGCCTTTGCCCGATTGCTGGGGCGGGTTCATCATGAACTATAATATGATGAACCAAGAGAAGACTCATGAAGAGTTGATGACGATGCTGAAAGAGGCAGAGCCAGAGCTTCTGAAGGGCAAGAAACGCGAGGCGCATTTCACTTTGACATCTCAGAAGGCCAAGGCTTGGCCGAAGGCTTTCGGAGGTGTGAAGAAGAAGAAAATAAAGGGCAAGGCCAAATCATCAAAGTTTTCTGGGAAGGCAAAAGACAAATCCCAAGATATTTGCCTACATTGTGGAAAACGGGGTCACTAGAAGCGTGACTGCCGTGAGTACAAGGCGCACATGAAGGAAGTGAAGGCGGGCAAGGCTCCGGCTTCAGGAATGTTTGTTATTGAAATAAACATGTCTACTTCTAGTTTTAAAAATTGGATTTTTGATTCTGGATGTGGTACTCATATATGTACTGATGTGCAGAATCTATAGATTAGCAGGAGACTGGCTTCGGGCGAGATTGACCTACGAGTTGGAAACGGGACCAGAGTCGCTGTTTTGGCTGTAGGGACCTATATTTTGGAAATGCCTTCAGGGCATGTACTTTCATTATCAAACTGTTATTATGTACCTAGTTTGACTAGAAACATTATCTCTGTATCTTGTTTGACCCAATATGGGTATATCTTTGTATTCCGAAACACTGGGTGTTTTGTTTATAAAGATGATTTTGAGATATGTAATGTTGATGCTAATAATGGTCCTTATATTTTGAATATAAATGAATCTCAAACATATATCATGACAAACAAAAGGCTCAAATTGAGTAAAAAAAATGAAACTTATCTGTGGCATTGTCATCTGAGACACATTAACAAGACTCATATATCCACTCTTTCGAAGAATGAATTCTTGGACGGATTTGAACCTAATTCATATGATGTCTTCGAATCTTGTTTATTAGGCAAGATGCCTAAAACGCCTTTTAGCGGTAAAGGTGTATATGCCACCGAACTGTTAGCCCTCGTTCATAGTGACGTGTGTGGGCCCATGTCTAGCAGGCTAGAGGTGGATATGAATACTTCGTAACCTTTACGGATGATGCATCGCGTTACGGTTATGTATATCTTATGAGACACAAGTCATAAAATTTTGAGAAATTCAAAGAGTTTGGACACGAAGTAGAAAAACAGACCGGCAAAAGTATTAAAACATTACGGTCGAACCGTGGTGGAGAATAATTTAGCAATGAGTTTCTCGATTACTTGAAAGAATATAGTATTCTTTCACAGTGGACTCCTCCCGGAACACCTCAATTAAACGGTGTGCCTGAACGGAGAAACTGAACTTTGGTAGACATGGTAAGATCTATGATGAGTCTCACCGAGCTACCAATTTCTTTATGGGGATACGCATTGAACAGTGCAATACTTATTTTGAATAAGGTTCCGTCAAATTCTTTTGGACAGACTCCATATGAAATATGGACAGGAAAGAAATCGGGTTTCTCATTCATAAAGATTTGGGGATGCTTGGCATACGTTAAACGTTTGGATGGTACCAAACTAGAACCCAAACTACAACCCACAAGAGAACAAGGTATTTGTTGCTCTCCATGCGGTTTTCCTTGAAAATGAATTCCTAAATGCAGTGGTAAGTGGGAGGAAAGTGGAACTCGATGAAAATCGGAGTGATACTATTCCTAGCACTGAATCCCTCTCGGAATACAAATAGTTCATCAGGGATGAGACTGTACCACAATCTTCTAATAAATAAGAACCGCGTGTGTCAGAGAGAGTCAGAAAATAACCTGAGAGGTATGGGTTTCTGATAATGCGGAAGAGACTAGTATTACACTTGTGCGCGATATGGAAGCTTAACAACATAGTTCTCATATATTTAAGTATATGATACTTATAAAAGTGTGACATGAGGTTCTGTTAGCCGTTGGACCGGGAACAGCTTCGCTCTGGATAGACCCCTCAGAAACCCATTGGTAGTATGACTATGTGTCTATTGGAATCCGAATCAGGGTAGGTGTATGTGGTCTTAACTTGAGACTTGCATCGCTAATACTTGTAAAAATCAGTACGCTATGGTTTTGGTCGTCCGGAGCTTTAACAGGTTCTGTGTACGCCTCTTCTGGGTTTACTGAGAATCATAGTGTATTGGGTGTGATGTCAAGATGGAAGTATCACTTCAGTTATATGGAGAAGATGATCACGCAGGGATACAGAACTAGTACTCTTATATGCTGCAGCTATCGGGATAATATGACTAGGTCATGATTATGCGATTACAGAGACTAGTTGTTAGTGATCTGATATATGCTTCGTACGAGACAGACACAATTCCAGCCCCAGGCCTAGCATGTGACATCCGATACTGGATCGTAATATGCAATACATATTATACTATTGATGAGCGGAAAATATATCATTATTTATCGCCCATTTTACTTAATATTTTGTTTAGTTTCTCGGGTTTGATAAACGTTTTGATGTGTTTTAGTTTATTTTGCAGATAAAATAATATTGGGACTCAATGAAATCATTTAGGACGAAATGTGGGTCAAATAAGGGAAAAACATTGGACTTGACATATTTATTTTGGAGATTGGAAACTTGGAAGGGTGTTCTAACGAATTGCAGTTTCAGAAATTCTAATTTTCCGTAACTGTCGTATTTCTGGCATAACTCTTTACTCCGATATCGGATTGAGCTGATTCAAGTTCAAGATTAAAGAAGACTCAAAGATCGACAACTCTGAAGAATAAAATAATTTCGAATTCTGAAGATTGCATGACCGAAATTTATGAAATATGCAGTAGTGTGTTATGTGTAATTATTAAAGTCATTTTCAAAGCAAATAAAAAATAATAATAATAATAAAAATAGTCAAGCTCCCACCAAACATGATAGAAATTAATAATGGATTTGGTGGAGCAATTAGTGGAGCAATTAGTGGAGGATTTGGTGGAGCATTTGGTGGATGATTTGATGGAGGCAAAATTTTGCCTATAAATACCAAGCCATTTCATTTGTAAATTCATACTTTCTTCTTTGAAATTCCTTAAGAATAACTAAGAATATTGTATCTTGTTTGTTTATTTACAGCTTTCAGTAATTAATTTCCGCTTTCGCACTTTCTTTTCTTTACTTTTCAGTTTTTACTTTCCGCAATTTACTTTTACGCACAGTACTTTCCTTTCTTTACTTTTTCAGTTTTTACTTTTCAAGCAATGGAGAGGTAACTCCCCCTTGCTGGGGTAAAAAGGTAAAGCATTTATTATTGCTATTTAGATTAATCTCCCATAATTATAATATAATAACTATTTAAAATCTGACTTAACGAGGATACCGCCATATTGGTCGGTTGGTAATTAATTATAAATTGGTTTTAACCCGACTAAGCATGGATACCGCCTGGTTGGTCAGTTGGTAATTAATTATTAATTTGACTTAATCAGGATACCGCCTATATGGCTGGTTGGTAATTATCACGCCAAGTTAATATATTATAGTAATGGAGATATCTAAAATAGTAGTAATAAAAGTGGATCTTTTTACCTCAGCATTTTATTTATTGTACTTTTACTTTATTTACTTTCAGCATTTACTATCCAATAATTTAATTTCCAATAATTTAATTTCCAGCATTTACTTTATGTCTTTTCTTTTATTTAAGTTTTTACTACCCGTAAATATGTGTCGTAACTAAGCCAATTATCTGGGTTGTGATGAAATCCAATATCACCGATTTATAAGGGGTTAAATTACAGTTTGGATAATATAAAGGTTTATTTATTGAGCTTTAATCCTATTGCTTTTTATTAACTGGCCATTAATAAAATTGAACTGGTAAACTTAAAATGAACTTGGAAAAGAGATTTTAGGTTAAAGACCTTAGACTCAATAGCCCACTGTAGACATTGTACATAGGTGTGCGACACTGTCCGGGCTCGCAGCCCGGTCGGGAGTACGGAGTAGCCCAATGAGGACTAAACCAGAGAATAAAATGAAGTCGCCACCTAGTGTGAACTGGGAAATGATTTAAGGCCGCACTCACCCCTCGTAAGGGAAGACCTCAAACTGTTGGATTCGGAATGGTCCCTTACTTATGCATTTTATAATGAAAGGATTTATGCAATTGTATAACCAAGTCTTATGCAATACATGCAAGATAATGTAATCAACACACAAGATTGCACACCCATAAACGTAAAAAAGAAGACAAATGCATAATTCCATAGACATATTAAACAAATAAATGAAAAAGATGTAATAAATAATGACTGTAAAAGCAGTAATAATAAAAAACGGGTAATTAGGTACATAATGCAAAAGAAATGACCACAAAAGCAAACATGCATGAAATGTGATGAAAAGAAATATGTTCACTATATGTGTGTTCGTCCAGCGTTCGAAAACGCATTCCAACGGTAAACAGAAGGCACGCATTCGTGTAGCGTTTGGAAACGCGTTCGAACGGGATAAGACCTGATACATGATAAAACAGAATGCATGCACATTCGAGTAGCATTCGTAAACACGTTCGAATGGCTGAGGCAGAGTGCATACGTTCATGTAGCGTTCAAAAATGTGTTCGAATGAGATTACCAAAATGGTATCTGGAATGACACAAACACATGCGTGAATGTTTCTCAAGCGGTAAATGGAATTATATCTCAAGTACAGACCGCACTACTGTCCATTCGGATTCGGCTACAGAATTTACGTATGGGTTTCCATCCGATATAGGGCAAGAGAAAGTAAACACTCAAAAATAAACATGGCATGAATGTGAAAATGAAAAATGCAAAACGACAACCAAGACAAAGATGAAAAACGAAGTCAATAGGAGAAGGGCGCGGCGAACTGTGGTAAAGTTAGCCTTTACGCATTTCCCTCGAATTGAGGAATTTTGACCCAACATGATTAACCCTTGCGCACAAGATAACAATACATAGATAAACAAAGAAACAACGTACTGAAAGTAAACAATGGAATGATAAAAGAGATGCGACCAAGGCCAATATCTATAAGGGACCTCGTATGCCCGATTGAACGTATTTCACATTCAACCGAGTATACTTCGTCCGGCGCAGCAAAACGTTGTGGTAAAGGTAGCCTTTAGGCATTTCCCTCGAATAAAGGACCTTTAATCCATCATGATTTGCCCATGCGCACGAGATAGCAGTGCATAAATAAATAACTTGCGGAAAGTAAATAACGAAATGATAAAAGAGATGCGACCAATGCCAACATCTATATGGGACCTCGTATGCCCGATTGAATGTATTTCACATTCAACCGAGTATACTTCATCTGGCGCAGCAAAACATCATGGTAAAGGTAGCCTTTAGGCATTTCCCTCGAATAGAGGACCTTTAATCCATCATGATTAGCCCATGCACATCAAGTGACAATGCATGAATAAACGAAGTGATAATACGTAAAAAAGTAAATGACGAAATAATAAAAAGAGGGGCGCGGCAAAACATCGTGGTAAAGGTAGCCATTAGGCATTTCCCTCGAATAAAGGACCTTTATCCATCATGATTAACCCATGCGCATCAAGTGACAATGCTTGAATAAACAAAGTAATAATATGCAAGAAGTAAATAACATAATAATAAAAGAGATGCGATCGAGGCCGACATCTATATAGGACTTCGTATGCCCGACTGAACGTATTCCATATTCAATCAAACATATTTCATCCGACGCGGCAAAACATCGTGGTAAAGATAGCCTTTAGGCATTTCCCTCGAATAGAGGACCTTTAATCCAACATGATTAGCCCATGCGCACTAGATTAATAATGCATGAATAAAGAAACAACACATAGAAAATAAATAGTGGAACAATAAACAAAAAATTATATAACAAAATGAAACACATGTTTGAAAGTTTCTTAAGCGATACGTAGAGTTGTATCCCAAGTACAGACCGCACTACCATCCATTCGGATTCGGCTACGGAATTTACGTCTGGGTTTCCATCCGATATACCGCAAGATAGAGCGCAATCATTAACCCAATATAAATGAAAATATACGTAAAACATAATGATGCATGCGAGTGATCAACAATAAATAACTGAAAAGATAAATAGTAAATGGTGCCCTCAGGTCTTACCTTTTAAGTTGCTTCTCGAAAGTGCGTTACACCGTCGCCAGAAGGGTTAATGCTCCGTAACTTTTCTGGTTCACCGGTTTAATATTTTTGTTCACTATTCGCTGTTTTGAGCCGCTGATTTCTTTGTTTTCTTGCTGCCTTGGACTGCAGTTTTGGCTTACTGTTTTGAGTGATATTTGAACTATTTTGGGATGATTTTTGGACAATTTTCAGGGGTTATTGCTCGCTGTTTTGGGAGCATTTTTAGACTATTTATGTCTCGGCCAGTGGAGGTGAGAGAGGGCTGTGTGCGTCTTTGGTTTAGGGTTTTAACGTTGATGTTTATGAAATGATGTGTTCAAGGTTATTCATCCTCTTGGTCAATGAGGTATTTACGGCTGGTTCTGTTTTGTTTGCTCGGTGGAGGGGCCTTTATATTGATGAGTTGTTTGGTGGAGGGTAGTGGTGTTGTCGGTTAGAAAGGATTTAACGTGGCTTTGTATGGGTGTTGTGTACGTGAGTTTTTGATGGTTCATGTGAAGCTTAGGGTTTATTGGTGGGTTGATGGCTTTGGTTTGTCATTGTTTTATTCGGTTGTAGGGGTTGTGTGTTTAGGGTTTGGCTTTTGTTTATTATTGTGAGTGTGTCACTCAGGGTCTTTGTTGTTGTGTGAAGCCGTTAATATCTTGGTGGGCAGTTGCTGTTTGATTAGTGGAGGGCTGTACATTTTGTTGGCAGTGTGTCACGACTTTAGGGTTTGGCTTTGTCGGTGTGTGGTTTGTTACCGTGAGTGAGTGTGGGTTTATTCTTTTGTAGAGAGAGGGCCGAGAGATAGAGAGTGTGAATAGTGTTTAGGGTTCATTGAAGATGAAGGTCGTGTGGTCTTCTAGGGTTTTTCTTTTATGCCGAGAGAGAGAGCAATGAGAGAATGGGGAAGACTAGGGAGAGAGGTGAGAGAGTGTCCATTATTTGTGTTTGAGAGAGACAGAGGGCGTGTAGGGTTCTTTGTTTTGGTTCCAGCCGAGAGTGTATCAAAGTGAGAGAGAGAATGTGTAGAAGGAACCGATAGTTTATGTGTTTAGGGTTTGTCTTTTTGGTTGAGAGAGAGGGATGTGGTGCCGTATGAGTGAGTCCAAAGGCTTAGGGTTTGGAATATGTTATCTTTTATAGTTGTATGCTAGGGTTTCTTATGTGCATGGGTTTTCAAAAGGAAACTAATCAAGCAATTAAAGGGTGCATTTTATTATTTTATTTAGGGAAATAAATTTGTGTAATTTTGGTGGGGATTAGATTCAATATATTTTTAAATTTGAAAGGGAATTTGATTGGTTTTTGGCATGTGTTTAAATGTGATTGGAGTGTCTTTGATTGGGCTTGGGCATGTGAGCCTAGAAGGGTTGGATAGATGTGTGAGGTATGTGGGCTTTTATGGGTTGTGGGGGTTTTGGGCCGAGGCTAACATTTAAAATAGAGATCAATCGAGCGAACCCGAGGCTAAACAAAAGAATTAAATTTTGATAAGGTATTAATTTTTAAGTTTTTCCCTTCTGACTTCTGTTTCCCGCGACTTCCGCTACTTATCGGGTAGTGCCTGCATATGAGGCTTATCATTGGGCTTTATGCAAAAATGCAGTGTCTACAGTCGCCCCCACTTTGATGGGGCTTGTGTGTTGGAGTTCTACGGTCCCAAGGATCAAATAATAAACATAAAACATATGTGCGAATACATCAAGAAGTTTTGGAATACTCACAATGATCGGTTTGCGTTGTGACAAACAAAATCTTCAAGCTTTGAGTCATTGTGGTCTATAAAAAATATGTGCAGATTTTGTCTATAAAAAATTCGACCATCATCAACTTTTAAGCTCCAAGCCTTGTGTTGATTCCTTGCTCATGTGTGCGGTTTCCCTATCACCTTCCCAAGACTCCATTGTGTGCTAGCACTTGATGATTTTACCACAAAATCATCACTCTATTTCTTCTCCATGGCTCTCAGCATTTTGGGCAGAAACCAGAAGAAAAATAGCCCTTGTGGGCGTGTGGGAGAGGAGAAGGAAAGAGAGAGAGTTAGTTGTGTATTAGATAATTGATTTCTAAAATCAATTAACATATACCAAATTTTTGATTTTCAAAAAAGTCAAGCCATTAAAGGCTTGCCAACTACCAACATCAACTCCCATCAACCAATGAATAGTGACTGGTGTCAATCACTCAAAGTGAAAGACATCCATCACTTGATTGACGAATGATGTGACGCTAGATGCGACTAGCGATTTGACGAATGATGTGACTTGCGTGCCGCACTCGAATTCGAAATGCGAATGCGCTCGCAAACACTCTCAGGCTCGGGTTCGCTAATTCCAAATTAATGAATTTTCCGTTGCGACGTAATTAAATCTAATTTAATTAAATAATCATGCCTAGCATAATTACTATTCACGTCGCTAACAAATTAATTCTAAATTAACTCATTCGCCCGAATTAAAATCTAATTTTAATTCCGCGTCGAAATCCAATTTCGTATAATATATCGAATATATTATTTTATCGATTAATTCCAAATTAATCGTTCTCTCTCTTTTAATTGATATTTTATCCCAGATAAAATATCTCCGCCATTAATCCCAGATTAATTTTCTCTCTCATCTAATTAATCCCAGATTAATTAAAGTGCGATTCATACGTCATCAGTGAATCTTCGGGAAGTGACCCATGAGATCCCTGGATATGTTGGCAGTAAATTCGGTCGTCAGACTATCCGAACACATAAGTACCTAGTACTACGTTTATACCGATTTACAAGACAATGTTGGCTTCTAGCAAAGCGCCATGCCTACCCAATTCTCCAGAAATATCCTTACAAGAGTATAGTGATCTATATCAGGCGTAATATATGTAGTATTGCGTATTTCGATCCAGTATCGGATGTCACATGCTAGGTCTGGGGCTAGAATTGTGTCTGCACCGTACGAAGCACATATCGGATCTCTGGTAACTAGTCTCTATAATCGGATAAACATGACCTAGTCATTTTATCCCGATGACTGCAGTACTTAAGAGAACCAGTTCCGTATCCTACGTGACCATCATCTCCACTATGACTGGAATGATACTTCCGTCTTGACATCACACCCAATACACTACGATTCTCAATATACCCAGCAGAGGCATACACAAAACCTGTTAAAGCCCTGGAAGACCTAAAACCAAAGTATATTGATTGTCGCAAGTATTAGCGGTGCAAGTCTCAGGTTAAGACCAAATACACCTACCCTGATTTCGGACTTCCATAGACACATAGTCATACTACCAATGGAATTCCGATGGGTCTATCCAGAGCGAAGCTGTTTCCCGTACCATCGGTAAAACACAACCTCCTACTACACTTGCATGAGTATCTTATACCCAAATATATGAGAACTATGCCGTTATGCCTTCACAACGCGCACAAGTGTAATTATAAACTTTTACGCATTATCGATGTCCAATCTCGATAATATTCTGACTATGGATATTTAATGATTTTTCCTTCGTGGATTGATACTGTCTCATATCATCTCAATCCAGGATCTAATCATATGGACCTCCTATCATTTATACATCTTGGTGATCTAATCACAAATGATAAGAGAGCAATCTCCTTTGTCACATAGTTAATTTATACAACAACACCATGATCTATACAAATAGTGACGCTATGGGTCATAACTGTCCAACAATCTCCCACTTGGCCTATAGCCAGTCACTCGAGTGTCTTACACCCGAACTATGTACGGTTGGCTCAAATTACTATCGACCCAAATGGCTTCTATTGCTGCCTCAGCTGCAACAATAATCCACTTTTATTATTTATTCGGTAACAGTATCTTGCTTGGAAGATTTCCAGCTCACTGTTCCGTTATTCAAACTGTATAGTACCATTTCGCGACTAATAGTCGTTATTATCGGTTAAGAATCTTGGAGCAGTGAACCCAGTCACTTCAAGTTCTCGTTCTCTATAGTATAAGACATATTCCTTAGTTCTCTAAGATACTTAAGGATGTTCTTAACTTTCATCCAATGACTATCACCTGGATTGACCTGATTGTGAATCCATATGCTCAAAGCGTATGAGACACCAGGTCACGTACATTTTTCAATGTACGAGTTCTCGGAGAGTGCTAACAACTTTAAATCTATCCAAGTAGATCTTTATTCCTAGAATAAAGGTTGTTTCTCCCAAGAATTCTACGGAGAATTTTCTTGAAAGCCAAGTTTTCGCCGATTATATTATGGGAATATCATTTCCAAGAAATGACATATCTTTATTTAGGACTTTCACTGTCAGTGCGCTCCCACTAACCTCCTCATATATACAATAATCATTTTCGTTTTGAATTAAATCATACACCATTATGATTACATCAAAATGATAATTCCAAGAATACTATGCTTGCTTCAATCCAAACATGGATCGATTAACCTGCAAACCTTGTTTGCTAGTTTTGGTACGACAAAACCGACATGATGTTGTAAACATCCTCCAAAAGGTTTTCGTTAAGGAACGTGGTTTTGGCATTTAGCTGCCATATTTCATAAATAGTTTATATATTATAATTAAGGGAGATTAATCTAAATAGCAATAATAAAAGATTTACCTTTCACCCCAACAAAGGGGAATTACCTCTTCATTGCTTGAAAAATAAAAACTGCAAAAGTAAAGAAAGGAAATGATTGTGCGTAAAAGTAAATTGTGGAAAGTAAAAAGTGAAAAATAAAGAAAAGAAAGTGCGAAAGCGGAAATTAATTACTGAAAGATGTAAATAAACAAACAAGATACAATCTTCTTATTTATTCTTTAGAAAAATTCAACGAAAAAAGGATGAATTTTACAAATGAAATGGCTTGGTATTTATAGGCAAAATTTTGCCTCCATCAAATCATCCATCAAATTCTCCACCAAATCCATTATTAATTTCTCCACTAATTACTCCACCAAATCCATTATTAATTGCTCCACTAAATGCTTATCATGTTTGGTGATAATTTTTTTGGAAAAACTAAGCATTCCAAGATCATTTCAAATATTGAAAATAAGTGCGAATACAACGAGGGAGTTGCGGAATACTCACATCGATCGGTTGAGTGACGCGCGAGGCAACAAATATTTTGGTTTTCTGCCTCCATGGACTGCTCGGCAGTGGCAGATTTCCTCACTTTTTTGGCGTCCATTGATGCTCACGGAACAAGCTCCAAGCTTCGTCAAACGATTCCCGGCTCATGGGTGGACTTCCCTATCACCTTCACATGTCTCTTGGAGTGCTAGCTCTCTTGATTTTTGCCACAAAATCAACACTTTTGCTTCCCTATCTCACGGTTTTGCCCAACAAACCAGTGAAGAAAATGGCAGTGAATGCCGAGAGAGAGGAGAAGAATTTTGCTCCAAAAACGTGAACAAAAGGGAGGAAAGAGAGAGATAAAATGTGTAATTGATTTTCAAAAACATATACACACTTTTGGCTTTACAAAAGTCAAACAATTAAAGCCATAAATGCCAACCACTACATCAATCAATCAATCAATCAATTGTCATCACTAAAAGTAATATGATTTGACGCTAGATATGACTTGTGTGCCGCACTCAAATTCGAAATGCGAATGCGCTCGCAAATAATCCTGGGCTCGGGTTCGCTAATTCCAAATTAATAAATTTTCAGTTACGACGTAATTAAATGATTATGCCTAGCGAAATCACTATTCACGTCGCTAACGAATTAATTCTAAATTAATTCGTTCGCCCGAATTAAAATCTAATTTTAATTCCGCGTCGAAATCTAATTTCGTTTAATATATCGAATATATTAATTTATCGATTAATTCCAAATTAATCGTTATGTCTCCTCAATTGATATTTTATCCCAGATAAAATATCTCCGCAATTAATCCCAGATTAATTTTCTCCCTCATCATTAATTAATCCCAGATTAATAAAAGTGCGAGTCATACGTCATCGGTGAATCTTCGGAAAGAGACCCATGAGATCCCCGGATATGTTGGCAGTAAATTCGGTCGTCGGACTATCCGAACACGTAAATAACAAGTACTACATTTCACCGATTTACAAGACAAGGTTGGCTTCTAGCAAAGTGTCATGCCTACCCAATCCTCCAGAATATCCTTACAAGAATAAAGGATCTATATCAAACGTAGTATACGTAGTATTGCGTATTTCGATCCAGTATCGGATGATCACATGCAAGGCCTGGGGCTGGTACAGTGTCTGCCCCGTACGAAGCATATATCGGATTACGAGCAACTAGTCTCTTTAATATCGGATAATCATGACAAAGTCATATTATCCCGACGGTTGCAACCTTTTTAGAGAACCAGTTCTGTATCCCTACGCGATCATCATCTCCATATGACTGGAGTGACACTTCCGTCTTGACATCACACCTAACACACTACGATTCTCAATATACCCAGCATAGGCGTACACAGAGCCTGTTAAAGCCTTGGACGACCGCAACCAAAGTATATTGATTGTCGCAAGTATTAGCGGTGTAAGTATCAGGTTAAGACCAAATACACCTACCCTGATTTCGGACTTCCATAGACACATAGTCATACTACCAATGGAGTTCTGAGGGGGTCTATCCAGAGTGAAGCTGTTTCCCGTACCATCGGTAAAACACAACCTCCTATTACACTTGCATAAGTATCATATACCCAAATATATGAGAACTATGCCCTTGTGCCCTCACAACGCGCACAAGTGTAATACTAGTCTTTTACGTATTCATCGATGTCCGATCTCGATAATACTCTGACTATGGATATTTAATGATTTATCCTTCGTGGACTGATACTGTCTCATATCATTCTCAATCCAGGAACAAATCATAGGGACCTCCTATCATTTATACATCTAGGTGATCTAATCACAAATGATAAGAGTGCAATCTCCTTTGTCACATAGTTAATTTGGACAACAACACCATGATATGTACAAATAGTGACGCTATGAGTCATAATTGTCCAACAATCTCCCACTTGGCCATTAGCCAGTCACTCGAGTGTCTGACACCCGAACTATGTACAATTCCATGATTATCGTCTGATGCGATTTATACGATCATCACATCACCACGATGTATGATCTGAACGAATCAGATGAATATCGAAGTATGCATCTGGATCGTTGATGAGACCATTAATTCTTTAGCCTGTGCTAACGCCTAGCTCAGCTGCTAACATAACTATATCTAATCTAATTAGATTTATTTATCAACCCAGAAGGCTTCTATTGCTGCCTCAGCTGCATCAATAACCCGCATTTGTTGTTTATTCGGTAACAGTATCTTGCTTGGAATATTTCCAGCTCACTGTACCGTTATTCAAACTGTATAATACCGTTTGTGACTTTTAGTCGTCTTTATCGGTTAGGAAACTTGCAACAGTGATCCCAGTCACTTCAAGTTATCCATCTCCATAGTTTAAGATAGCATTCTTAGTTCTCTAAAAAACTAACGGATGTTCTTAATATCAATCCAGTGACTATCACTCGGATTGGCCTGTTTGTGAATCCATATGCTCAAAGCGTATGAGACACAAAGTCACATACATTTTTCAATGTATGATTTCTCGGAGAGTTTCCTCGAAAGCCAAGCTTTCACCGATTATTTTTATGGGAATATCATTTCCAAGAAATGACATATTATCATTATTTATAGGACAGCCACTGTCAGTGCTCTCCCACTAACCCTCTTATATACACAATAATCATTTTGTATTGAATTAAATCATAAACCATCATGATTACATAAAAAACGATAATTCCAAGAACCTATGCTTGCTTCAATCCAAACATGGATCGAACAACCTGCAAACCTTGTTTGCTAGTTTTGGTACGACAAAACCGACAGGATGTTGTAAACATCCTCCAAAAGGTTTCCTTTTCAGGAAAGAGATTTTCCCGTAAAGCTGTCACATTTCATAAATGAAACACGCAGCTTTAGCAAGCATTATCCAAATGGATTAACCGTGGCAACAGGTAAAAGGTTGAATCGTAATCAACACAATGTTGATAAAGATACCTTTCCGCTACAAGCCTAGCTTTATTCGTTAGTATGTTGCCATCTATGTACGTCTTCCTAGAAGACTTATATAGTACCAATAGGCACAATGCCTTGCGGTACATCAACTAGTATCCAAACTTGTTGATATACATGGAATCCATTTCGGATTCATGGCACTTTGCCACAATAGGGAGTCGATACCTTGTATCACTTTCTCATACGTAGTCAGTTGGTATACCTCAATAAGATTAACATCTTTATGAGATGAGATCAGAAACCCATACCCAGGTTGTTTTCTGACTCTCTCCGACATACGCGGTTCTTGTGTATTCGAAGATTTCTGGTATAATTTCATCATTGATGAACTATTTATGTTCCATTAGGATTCGATGCCTGGAATAGTATTACTCCAATTATATTATCGAGTTTTACTATCCTCCCACTTACCACTGCATATCGGTATTCCTCTTAGTAAAACCGCATGGCGAGCAACAATAACATTGTTCTATTGTGAGATGTATAAGTACTATACTTATGGTATCCCTAGGATAACCTACAATTGACACTTATCCAATTTGGGTTTTAGTTTGGTATCATCCAAACATATGCCCAGCATTCCCAAATTTTCAGGAATGAGAAACTTGGTTTCTTTCCTGTTCATATCTAATATGAAGTCTGTCAAACAAATTATTATGGAACCTTATTCTAAATAAGTTCTGCACTGTTTTTAATTATCCGTTGAAGGAAATGGTAGTTCAGAGCGACTCATGATTAACCTTATCATGTCCAACAAAATTCGGTTTATCCTATTTCGGACACACCGTCAAACAGACGTGTTCCGGGAGGAGTCCTCATTGAAAGAATACTATACTCTTTCAAGTATATTAGAAACTTATTGCTTAAGTATTTTCCATTACGGTCTTACCGTGACGGTTTAACACTTTAGCCGATAGTCTGTATATTTCGTGTCGAAACTTAAAAGTTTCCGATTTGTATTTCAAAAGAAACACATAACCATAACGCGATGCCACATCCATAAAGGTCACGAAATATTCATATCCACCTCTAGCCTAGCTAGACATGGACCCACTTGCTTCACTATGAACTATGGCAAACAGATTGGTGGCATTTACACTTTTACTAAGTAAATAGTGTTTTAGGCACTTTGCCCAATAAACTAGATTCGTAGACTTTATTTGAATAGATCAAATCAGTCCTAGTACCCACTCTTCAAAAGTGTGGATATACGTGTTGGTTTCTATAATATGTCCCAAGGAAAGATTAAGCATTTGAAATACAACATTGAATATATATATAAGATGAAGTATGATCATACTTACATGCTTTAGTGATGAAGAAAATCAAACCAAAATGGAAGCTCCAAGGTTGGGATGATTCGGCCTAGATGAGAAGAGGTGGAAAGCTCCAAGCTTTGTGAATTCCTTGCTCTATGATGGTTTCCCTATCACCTCTTTTGATCCCTTGTAAGGTGCTAGCCTTGCATGTGAGTAGATGTTCCAAACAACCTCAATATCTTCAAGTTTTAGACAACCAAAATGAAGAAGATGGAGAGCAAAAACTACATGCAGTTTTGGGCAATGTGAGAGAGAAAAGAGAGTTTTTTTGTTAATTGATTTTGTTACCAAAAATCAATTTATATTTATTCCATAATGTTTATTAAATTAATAATAAAATTATGACACCAACCATGCAATGGCTTAGAGTGTCAAACACTCAAATTCCATGCAAAACAATTGAGTGTATTGTACACTATCACCATGCAATGCATCATCAATAAAATAATACATATAATGACATGTGTCATGTGGGCCCCACACGTTTCCAAATGAAAGTGGGCCCACGTGCACTCACGCGTTCGGGTTCGATATTTCCGAAATACCGAACTTACGTCGCGACGTTAATTAAATCGAATTTAAATAAATAATCGCGCCTAGCGAAATTATTGTTTACGTCGCTAACGAATTAATTCTAAATTAACTCGTATGCCCGAATTAAAATCTAATTTTAATTTCGCGTCGAAATCGAATTTCGATTATTATATCGAATATAATAATTTCATCGATTAATTCCAAATTAATCGCTCTCTCTCTAAATAAGGCACTTTATCCGAGATAAAGTTTCTCCGTAATTAATCCAAGATTAATTAAGTCCGAATCAAATATCATAGGTGAATCTTCAGGAAGCGACCCAAGAGATCTCCGGATATGTTGGCAGTAAATACGGTCGTCGGATAATCCGAACACGCACGTACCTCATACTACGTTCTTACCGATTCACAAGACAAGGTTGGCTTCTAGCAAAGCGCCATGCCTACCCAATTCTCCAGAAATATTCTTATAGGAATATAAGATCTATATCAAGCATAGTATACCGTAGTATTGCGTACATCGATCCAGTATCGGATGATCACATGCTAGGCCTGGGGCTGGAGATGTGTCTGCCCCGTACGAAACATATATCGGACATCAAGCAACTAGTCTCTTTAAATCGGACAATCCTGACCTAGTCATATTGTCCCGACGGTTGCAACCTTTTATAGAGTACTAGTTCTGTGTCCTGCGTGATCATCACCTCCATATGTCTGAAGCGATACTTCCATCTTGACATCACATCCAGTACACTACGATTCTCGATAAACCCAGAAGAGGTGTACACAGAACCGGTTAAGGTCCCCAACCACCAAAACCAAAGTTTACCGATTGTCGCAAGTACTAGCGATGTAAGTCTCAGGTTAAGACCATATACACCTACCCTGATGCGGCCTCCCATAGACACCTAGACATACTACCAATGGGATTCCGCGGGGTCTATCCAGAGCGAAGCTGTTTTCCGTACCATCGGTAAAACACAACCTCCTATCGCACTTGCATAAGTATCCAATACTTAAATATATGAGAACTATGCCGTTGTGCCCTCACAACGTGCACAAGCGCAATACTAGTCTATTCCGCATTATCGATGTCCGATCTCGATAATACTCCGACTAGGGATATTTAATGATTAAACTTTTATGGATTGATACTGTCTCATATCATCTCAATCCAGTACTAATCATATGGACTTTCGCCATTTATAAATCAAAGTAAATAATATTACAAAACGGCAAAAGGAAATTTCATTATCACATAGTTAATTTTGTACAAATACAATATCATTTACAAACAGTGACGCTATGGGACACAATGTCTAACAATCTCCCACTTGGCCTATAGCCAGTCACTCAAGCATCTAATGCCTGAACTATGTATGTGTCGTTCAGAAACTTGCTGAAGAACAGCCTTCGTCAGCGGATCTGCAATGTTGTCATCTGATGTGACCTTCTCGACCTTTACATCGCCACGATGTATAATCTCCCGAATCAGATGGTAACGTCGAAGAACATGCTTGGACCGTTGATGAGACCTTGGTTCCTTAACCTGTGCTATAGCCCCGTTATTGTCACAACACAATGGAACGGGCTCAGCTGCTAACAGAACTACTCCTAATCCGATTAGGAACTTTCGGATCCAAACTGCCTCCTTTGCTGCTTCAGATGCAGCGATGTACTCCGCTTCTGTTGTTGAATCGGCAACAGTATCTTGCTTGGAAGATTTCCAGCTCACTGCTCCGTTATTCAAACAAAAAATGTACCCGGATTGCGACTTGTAGTCATCCTTGTCGGTTTGGAAACTTGCATCGGTATACCCAGATACCGCAAGTTCTCCACCTCCATAAATTAAGAAAGAATCCTTAGTTCGTTTAAGATACTTAAGGATATTCTTAACTGCTGTCCAGTGACCTTCACCTGGATCGGCCTGATAGCGACTGCACATGCTCAAAGCATATGAGACATCAGGTCGTGTACATATCATGGCATACATGATCGATCCGACTGCCGAGGCGAACGGTATCCGACTCATGTTGTCTCTCTCTTCCTGAGTCTTAGGACACATGTCCTTAGACAGAGAGGTACCACGTACCATTGGAACCAATCCCCTCTTGGATTGTTCCATGTTGAATCGCTTCAACACTTTATCAATGTATGTACTCTGGGAGAGTCCAAGCAGCTTTCTAGATCTATCCCTGTAGATCTTTATTCCAAGAATAAAGGCTGCTTCTCCCAGATCTTTCATGGAGAATTTTAATGAAAGCCAAGCTTTCACCGACGTTAGCATGGGAATGTCATTGCCTATAAGCAATACGTCGTCGACATAAAGGACAATAAAAATAAAGTAAGTGCTCTCCCACTAACCTTCTTGTATACACAGGGTCATCTGCGTTTGTACGAAATCATATTCTTTTATGATCTCATCAAAACGCTGATTCCATGACCGTGATGCTTGCTTCAATCCATAAATGGATCGATTTAACTTACAAACCTTGTTTGCAAGTCGTGGTACGATAAAACCGTCAGGCTGTTGCATATAAACATCCTCCAAAAGGTTTCCGTTAAGGAAAGCGGTTTTAACGTCCATCTGCCATATCTCGTAGTCGAAATATGCAGCTATTGCAAGCATTATCCGAATGGATTTAATCATGGCACAACGGTGAGAAGGTTTTGTCATAATCAATACCATATTGTTGACGATACCCCTTCGCTACAAGCCTAGCTTTGTACGTTTGTACGTTGCCATCCATGTCGGTCTTCTTCTTGAAGATCCATCTGCATCCATAGGCTTTTATGCCTTCTGGTGCATCAACCAGTGTCCAAACTTGGTTGGCGTACATGGAATCCATCTCGGACTTCATGGCATCTTGCCATAAAGCGGAATTGATATTTTGTATCGCTTCCTCATACGTAGCCGGCTCATTATCCTCAATAAGATTATATCTACATGAGGTGAGATCAGGAACCATACCTCTCAGGTACTGTTCTGACTCTCTCCGACCTACGCGGTCCTTGTGTATGTGAAAGTTTATGGTACAGACTCATCCGGACGGTCTTGCTCTTGTTCCGTCGTTGATTCATTGCCAGGAACAGTATCACTACGATCTTCATCGAGTTCTACTTTCCTCCCACTTACCACTGCATTTAAAAATCCTTCTCAAGGAAAAATGCTTGTAGAGCAACAAATACTTTGTTCTCTTGTGGGTGATAGAAGTAATATCCTTTGGTTTCCCTAGGATATCCTACAAAAAGGCATTTATCAGATTTGGGTTCAAGTTTGGTACCTTCCAAACGTTTAACATATGCCCAGCATCCCCAAATCTTCAGGAAAGAGAAACCTGGTTTCCTTCCTGTCCATATCTCATATGGAGTCTGTTCAACAGACTTCGACGGTACCTTATTCAAAATAAGTATAGCACTGTTTAATGCGTATCCCCAGCAGGATATTGGTAGCTCAGTGCGACTCATCATTGACCTCACCATGTCCAACAAGGTGCGGTTTCTCCGTTCGGACACACCGTTTAATTGCGGCGTTCCAGGAGGAGTCCACTGTGAAAGAATACCATATTCTTTCAAGTAATCTTGAAACTCATAACTTAAGTATTCGCCACCACGGTCTGACCGTAATGTCTTAATACTTTTCCTTGTTTGTTTCTCCACTTCGTGTCGAAACTCTTTGAATTTCTCAAAAGTTTCCGACTTGTGTCTCATAAGATACACATAACCGTAACGAGATGCATCATCTGTAAAGGTTACGAAGTAGTGAAATCCACCTCTAGCCTGGCTAGACATGGGCCCGCATACATCAGTATGAACAAGAGCCAACAATTCTGTGGCACGTTCACCTTTACCGCTAAAAGGTGATTTAGGCATTTTGCCTAAAAGACAAGATTCGCAGACGTCATATGAATTGAGATCAAATTCGTCCAAGTACCCACTCTTCGAAAGTGTGGATATGCGAGTCTTGTTGATGTGTCCTAGACGACAATGCCACATATAAGCTTCATCTTTAGATTACTTCTTTTGATTTTGTTTGTCATTTTAGGAGATTCGTTTATATTCAAAATATAAAGACCGTTATTTGCAACAGCTGTGCAAATTTCTGCATCATTTTTATATAAATAACACCCAGTGTTTCTAAATACAAAAGTGTAACCCTGCTGGGTTAACAATGATACAGATATAATATTCCTAGTTAAACTAGGCACAAAATAACAGTTCAAAAGTTTAAGTACATGCCCTGAGGGCAGTTCTAAAACAAAAGTCCCTACGGCCAAAACAGCAACTGGTGTTCCGTTTCCGACCCGTAGATCCATCTCCCCTGACGCCAGCACCTGCTATCATGCAGATCCTGCACATCAGTACAAATATGAGCACCACAACCAGAATCAAAAATCCAATTTTTAAAACTAGAAGTATTCATATTTATCTCAATAACCAACATACCAGAGGCGATAGCCTTGCCAGCCTTGATATCCTCCCTCTGCACAATGCTCATTCGGCAGTCACGTTTCCAGTGACCCCTCTTGCCGCAGTTAGGCAGATGTCGCGAGATTTGTCCTTTGGCTTCCTAGAAGCCACTGTCAACTTGCTTTTGCCCTTGTTCTTGAACTTCTTCTTCCTCGCACCTCCAATTGCCTTGGGCCTAGCCTTGGCGCATGAGATGTCGATGCATAATGCGCCTCGCGCTTGCTCCCCTTTAGGAGTTCCCTTTCGGACTCCTTCAATACGGATAACAGCTCTCCAAGAGTGTAATCTGTATCCATCAACTTGTAGTTGATTATGATTTGCTTCCAAGTATCAGGAAGTGACTGCAAGATCATATCTATAGTCAGCTCAGCCTCCAAGACTATTCAATATTGCCAACTCATCATATCGGCGATCATTGAGTCCCGTGGGCCTCAACTGATGCGCCGTCTGTCATCCGGGAGTGGAAGAGTTTCCTTACTAGCTCGTACCTCTTCATTCGCTTATTGGTGCGGTGAAGATCACACAATCTTGCCATCATGTTATAGGGATCCAAGTCCCTGTACTGGCGTCTGAAATGCTGGGTCATTGCAGCTAGCATAACTGACTGAGCTTTGTCACAATCGTCACTATGAGTCTTCCATAACTCTAGCTCCAGTGGCTCAGTGGGTTCAGGCGGGAGAGGTCTCTGAATAGTATACAGTATCCTCTCAGCCCCAAGCACTATCTTGAGGTTCATTTCCCAGTCGGCAAAGTTTGTCCCTTTGAAGACATTATCGCCCATGATTATGTCGCGGATATTACCTTTGCCAATCATCTTGACAACTATAGTCCAACTATAAAGTCAACGATGTTATGGGTACAGTCAAACTGTTACAAGTAAAATAACAATATATTAGTCCAACTAATTATTTAAATATTGACGAAATATTTTTGAAAGACGCGTAAGGCTAAGTATCTGAATGAAATTGCAAATTCAATAATAGCCTCCCACTATTTTCTTCAAGTTTCTAACCCTCTGTAGAGAACTCGGGAAATCGAATTTCCTAGTGGGCTAGGATCCCGTTAAATAACACACAACCTTGACTTTGGCCAATAAAAATTGTATGCTATTTAACTTAGGTAGATCTCCATGATCAATTGGATCTCATCCAATTCCTAGATCCGGTTAGGTGGACATCCAAGTCCGAAACATATGTATAATGCCAATGTAACCATTACATTTTCCTAACCCTATCCTCTGAATCATCTAGGCCTTGGCTTTGGCCAAAAAAAACCTAATGATTCCAGTTAAGCGGGACCCATTGACGAGGAAGTTTCGTAATCAATGTCATTGGACAAAAAGTGATCTGACTTTGGCCAATAAAAATCACGATTTGGACAAGACACCGATATACAACAAACTCTCATGATTCAAGTACATCCTTGATTGACAAAGGTCTTGACTTTGGTCAAAAACAAACCAATGCCAACTTCGGATCTTGAACAAGACCATTCAATGGAAGGATATTTGCTTAATATAAATTGAGGGATTTCGCGTAATTGGCAACAATTTATTTATCTTTGTTAGGTCTCATCATCATACACCCTTAAGCATGCTTCTAAAACATCATAAAGCGCGTAAAGTAAATTAATAGTGATATGCGGATGGATATATAAACAACTTGTTCCTAGAACAAATCACTCCCTTTCCTCTCCCCTCCCCGCTAGCACTATTCTGCTTCTACCCAATTACATAATACAATAAGAGAAACCTCATTTACATTGAGGGGAATTAGGTGAGAAGAGAATACAAAGAGATAAAGAGATAAGGCTGGACACGCAGGTCCAATTTATAAATTCCAAATTTACAATAATTTCTAAAATTACCCTTTCCCTTCTAATATCCATCTGATATACACTATTCATTCATCACATACATATATATTCAAACAAGACATGCTTTTACAACCAATCTAATCCAATTAATTAGTCTTTGTTTAAGTGATCATCCAATGTTCAAACAACAGTTTGATTTTGCGCGAGTCCAACTCGATTGAGAAAAAGTACATAAGGTACGAATTCGCGAATTATATCGAACTACTTATTAAATCTAATTCAATTCGTATTCAATACTAATTCAATTATTTAATTCCAAATTAAATATTTACACTTTTAATGTGCTTTAAAGACTTAGATTCTAAATCTAATTCTATTGGGTCTCAAAGCCCAACTAACATCCAATGTTTAATTTAATTCAAGTCAAATGGGCTTTCAATTGATTTATTAAGGCTTGGGCTTTGGTCAATGTGGGTCAAACCCAATTACCAAGCCCAAATAAGGAATCACCCTTAAATGCCATAAACCAATCTTAAGCCCATAAGGCCCAATTAAATTATTAAAGCCCATTATATTATATTTGGACTTAATGGAGTGATTTAGGCCCAAATTGGATCCAATCCTTTTGCCCAAATCTACTTGTTCCAACCAAGCCCTTATGCCCAAATACAATATTAAAAGCCCATTCACCAATTAAGCCCATTAATTAAATTTTATATTCCAAACATTAAAGTCCAATTAATTAAAGTGTAATACCAAGATTAATACATTAAACCAAATATTTCAAAAATACCCATTTAATTTATTAATCATGTATTGTTCAAAATAAATGTCCAACATTAATTTTAACAAAAAAAAAAAAAAATCAACTCCTTTTCATGTCCTTGTACATTCGGCCAAGGTGAGTTTTTTGTGTCGATTTGTTTTTCAATCCGATTGAATTACTAATCTACGTCCCGTATACGTTCTAAGTCATCCAATGATCTTAAAACAAAAAATTCAATCCACTCCAAGTAGCAACACATTCGGCCAAGGCGATTTTTTGTGTCGATTTGTTTTTCATCCGATTGAATTACTAATCTACGTCCCGTATACGTTCTAAGTCATCAATGATCTTAAACAACAAAAATTTCCAATCCACTCCAAGTAGCAACACATTCGGCCAAGGCATGAATTTGGGGAAAAATCATCCAATGTTTTTTTCATAAAATTGATTCCATATAACATCATTCTATATACATGCAAGCATACTTATTAATCAAATTTCATAAGAACATGCTTCAATCAATTTTATCATACCCATTCGGCCAAGGTTAAATTTTTGGGGAAAATCATCCAATGCATTTTTCAAAATTGATTCCATATAACATCATTCTATATACATGCAAGCATACTTATTAATCAAATTTCACAAGAACATGCTTCAATCAATTTATCCAAATTTTAACCTAAAGTATTTCATGCTTAACCATGGCTCTATGATACCATTGTTGGTTTCTATAATATGTCCCAAGGAAAGATTAAGCATTTGAAATACAACATTGAATATATATATAAGATGAAGTATGGCGGAATCATACTTACATTGCTTTAGTGATGAAGAAAATCAAACCAAAATGGAAGCTCCAAGGTTGGGATGATTCGGCCTAGATGAGAAGAGGTGGAAAGCTCCAAGCTTTGTGAATTCCTTGCTCTATGATGGTTTCCCTATCACCTCTTTTGATCCCTTGTAAGGTGCTAGCCTTGCATGTGAGTAGATGTTCCAAACACCTCAATATCTTCAAGTTTTAGACAACCAAAATGAAGAAGATGGAGAGCAAAAACTGCATGCATTTTGGGCAATGTGAGAGAGAAAAGAGAGTTTTTTTGTTAATTGATTTGTTACCAAAAATCAATTTATATTTATTCCATAATGTTTATTAAATTAATAATAAAATTATGACACCAACCATGCAATGGCTTAGAGTGTCAAACACTCAAATTCCATGCAAAACAATTGAGTGTTTGTACACTATCACCATGCAATGCATCATCAATAAAATAATACATATAATGACATGTGTCATGTGGGCCCCACACGTTTCCAAATGAAAGTGGGCCCACGTGCACTCACGCGTTCGGGTTCGATATTTCCGAAATACCGAACTTACGTCGCGACGTTAATTAAATCGAATTTAAATAAATAATCGCGCCTAGCGAAATTATTGTTTACGTTGCTAACGAATTAATTCTAAATTAACTCGTATGCCCGAATTAAAATCTAATTTTAATTTCGCGTCGAAATCAAATTTCGATTATTATATCGAATATAATAATTTCATCGATTAATTCCAAATTAATCGCTCTCTCTCTAAATAAGGCACTTTATCCGAGATAAAGTTTCTCCGCAATTAATCCAAGATTAATTAAGTCCGAATCAAATATCATAGGTGAATCTTCAGGAAGCGACCCAAGAGATCTCCGGATATGTTGGCAGTAAATACGGTCGTCGGATAATCCGAACACGCACGTACCTCGTACTACGTTCTTACCGATTCACAAGACAAGGTTGGCTTCTAGCAAAGCGCCATGCCTACCCAATTCTCCAGAAATATTCTATAGGAATATAAGATCTATATCAAGCGTAGTATACCGTAGTATTGCGTACATCGATCCAGTATCGGATGATCACATGCTAGGCCTGGGGCTGGAGATGTGTCTGCCCCGTACGAAACATATATCGGACATCAAGCAACTAGTCTCTTTAAATCGGACAATCCTGACCTAGTCATATTGTCCCGACGGTTGCAACCTTTTATAGAGTACTAGTTCTGTGTCCTGCGTGATCATCACCTCCATATGTCTGAAGCGATACTTCCATCTTGACATCACATCCAGTACACTACGATTCTCGATAAACCCAGAAGAGGTGTACACAGAACCGGTTAAGGTCCCCAACCACCAAAACCAAAGTTTACCGATTGTCGCAAGTACTAGCGATGTAAGTCTCAGGTTAAGACAATATACACCTACCCTGATGCGGCCTCCCATAGACACCTAGACATACTACCAATGGGATTCCGCGGGGTCTATCCAGAGCGAAGCTGTTTTCCGTACCATCGGTAAAACACAACCTCCTATCGCACTTGCATAAGTATCCAATACTTAAATATATGAGAACTATGCCGTTGTGCCCTCACAACGTGCACAAGCGCAATACTAGTCTATTCCGCATTATCGATGTCCGATCTCGATAATACTCCGACTAGGGATATTTAATGATTAAACTTTTATGGATTGATACTGTCTCATATCATCTCAATCCAGTACTAATCATATGGACTTTCGCCATTTATAATCAAAGTAAATAATATTACAAAACGGCAAAAGGAATTTTCATTATCACATAGTTAATTTTGTACAATAATACAATATCATTTACAAACAGTGACGCTATGGGACACAATGTCTAACAATACGAGTCTTGTTTGATTGTGTCCCAGAGAACAATGCCACAATTAGTTTCTTCTGATCAAATCAGTTTGAGCTATTTGTTTGTCATATTATATTTCTGAGATTTAATTATATTCAAAATATAAATGCTGTTATTCACATCTAATGTGATTATCTCAATATCATCTTTATATAATAAAACACTTTAGTATTCTAAAATATAAAGGTTCACCCGCAGTGGGTTAAACACTGATATATAGATAATGTTCCTAGTCAAACTAGTTACATTATAACAGTTTCGTAATTTAGGTACACACCCGAGGGTAGTTCCTAAAATTAGGTATCTACGGTTAAAACAGCGACTTTCGTCCCATTTTCAATTCGCAGATTAAATCTCAATTGAAATCAGTATCCTGCTCAAAGCATATTCTGAACATCAATGTATATATTTATGTATCATAATAAGTATTTAAAATCCAATTTTAATACTAGTAGTGAACATATTTATGAAAAACATATTTAAATCCAGAGCCTTGCACCGTCTTTAATTCCTTCATGTCTGCTTTGTCCAAACGGAAGTCACGCTTCCGCGATCCTGTTTGCCACATTTTAGGCAGACATTTTGGGATATGTCATTTATCTTCCCAGAAGATTATAATGATTTTGCCTTTGCCCTTTTCATATTTCAGAAGCCATTGGCCAAGCCTCGGGTTTCTAGAATATCAAAGTAAGGTGCGCCTTACGCTACTTGCCTTATTGCAAATTTTGACTTTATCTCCTTGAGAATAGTCATTAACTCTCCAAGATTTATTATTGCAATTTAGTACTTAAAATCTAAGTATAGATTTATGAAGATCCTTCAATTTCATTATCATACTTAAGGATCTAATCCTTGTTCTGATTCAGAAATTAAGGAGTCTACTGCGACAGCTTAATGGATTAAGCACTTAATTATCATCACATGATCTTCTAAAGATTATGCTCTACTGTTTGCTTAACTCCGGGCTTAGGCCTAATATGTTATTTATCAAATAAAGTAACTTATTAGTTTCGAGGACCATCCTGAAATTTTATTCCCAATTTGAAAATTAAGCCATTTAAATACATTTTCACCCATGATTATGTTTAAATGTCAATCTTTCAATTTCTATCTTGATTCTAATAGTCTAACTATTTAATCAACGATTTAGGTACTATTTATTATTATGATTACAATAGTCCAACTATTTAATAAACTATAATTTATAGATTAAAATCAATTATATTGATTACTATAATCCAATTATAAAATCAACTATAAATGAATAGTTTGAATACAGTCTAACTGTTAATTAAAACAACGATTTAAATATTAGTCCAACTAACATTTAATTTATATGACGAATGATATTTGTTTTGAGCGCGTATGGCAAGTAATTAAACGAATATTGCAAATTCAATTTTTGCCTCCCACTATTTTTCGGCGAGCCTCTAACCCTCGACAGAGTACTCGGGAAACCGTGTTTCCTAGCGGGCTAGGATCCCGTTAAATATCACACAATCTTGACTTTGGCCAACAAATTGTATGATAATTAACTAGGTAGATCTCTAAGATAAATTGGATCCAATCCAATTCCTAGATCCAGTAGGGGGACATCCAAGTCCGAAACATATATCTTATATATGCCAATACATCCAATGTATTACCTAACCTTTTTCCTCTGAATCAACTAAGCCTTGGCTTTGGCACAACAAACTTAGTGAACCCAGTTAAACGCGACCCATTGACCATGGAAAGCTTCGTAATCAATGTCGATGGACAAGAAGTGGTCTTGACTTTTGCCAACAAACCACAACATGGACAAGACACCAATATGGAACAAAGCCTTCGTGATTCAAACACATCCTCGACCGACACAGGCCTTGACTTTGGCCAACATGCCAATGCCAGTCTCGGATCTTGAGTAAGAATCACTCAATGGAAGGAAAAACGCTTAATATTTGTGAGGGTTTTTCGCGTTCAAATTGGCAACCAATTTATTATCTTTGTTAAGGTCTCATCATCATACACCCTTAAACATGCATTCTAAACACATAATAAAGCGCGTATAAATAAACAATAATGATATGCGGATGGATACTTTACACATTGATCCTTGGTCAAATCTCTCACTTTCTCTCTCCCGCTAGCACATGTATTACTTCTACCCGTTACACTACACTTCTAAAGAAACCTCATTTACATTGAGGGGAATAAGTGAGAAGAGAATACAAAGAATATGGAGGTAATAAGGCTGGACACGCAGGTCCAATTAATAAATCAAATTTATTACAACAATTTCTAAAAATGTCTCACCAATCTAATATCCATCCGATATACATTATTCATGCATCGAAACCATGTATTCACACAAGTATGTTATCAATCAATCTAATCCAATTGATTAATCTGATAATTAGTGACCATCCAATGTTCAAACAACGATTTGATTTTGCGCGAGTCAAACTCGTTTTGCGAATAAGTACTTTAAGTACGAATTCTCGAATTAAATTAAACTACATAATTAAATCCAATTCAATTTGTATTTAATTCTAATTCACTATTTAATTCCAAATTAAATACTACACTTTATTAATAAACCTTTTACGACTTAAATTCCAAATTTAATCTTTACGGGTCTCAAAGCCCGATTAACGTCCAACGTCAATTTAATCAAAGTCCAATGGGCTTTTAATTAATTTCTTAAGGCGTGGACTTTTGGTCAACTCGGGTCGAACCCAATAACCAAAGTCCAATCCGGGAGTTACCCCATAAGCCCAGAAATCAATTTAGGCCCATTAGGCCCAATTAAACTTTAAAGGTCCATTAGTCGCATTTGGGCTTTATAGAAGCGGTTTTGGGCCCAATTGGATCCAACCAATTTAGCATAAACCCAACTTGATACAACCAAGCCCAATTACAACACATTAAGCCCAAATCCAATTTTAAGGCCCAACATAATTAAATTACAAAAAATTCCAAATTCCCAATTTAACTACCTAAAGTGTGTTACACAATTAAATACCCAATTAACATTTCTAAAATATCAATTAGCCTAATTAATCATTCTCTTCAATATTAAATCATGTCCAATATAATTTAACAAAAATCAAACGCAAATCACATGCTATAACTCTCGGCAATATAAGGATTTTCTTATCAATTCCGAATTTAATCCAATCAAATCCAAATTAACATTAAATCCACATTTCCAATTGATTCAAGTCATCCAATGATCAAAAAATCAAAAAATCACCAAGACCATTAGGACTATTGACTTTCGGCCAACTCAAAAATTTGGGGAAAAATGATCCAATCACAATTTCTTCAAATTGATCTAATCAATCCTCAATTAAACATGTTATAAGCATACTCAAACATCCAATTCATTCAAATCATGCTCAAAAATATTTTACCCAAATTTTAAGACCTAAAATATTTTCATGCTTAACCTTGCTCTTGATACCATTGTTGGAAAAACTAAGCATTCCAAGATCATTTCAAGCATTGAAAATAAGTGCGAATACAACGAGGGAGATGCGGAATACTCACATCGATCGGTTGAGCGACGCGCGAGGCAATAAAAATTTCTATTTTCTGCCTCCATGGACTGCTCGGCAGTGGCAGATTTCCTCACTATTTTGGTGTCCATTGATGCTCACGGAACAAGCTCCAAGCTTCGTTAAACGATTCCCGGCTCATGGGTGGACTTCCCTATCACCTTCGCATGTCTCTCGGAGTGCTAGCTCTTTCGATTTTTACCACAAAATCAACACTTTTGCTTCACTATCTCACGGTTTTGCCCAGCAAACCAGTGAAGAAAATGGCAGTGAATGCCGAGAGAGAGGAGAAGAATTTTGCTCCAAAAACGTGAACAAAAGGGAGGAAAGAGAGAGATAAAATGTGTAATTGATTTTCAAAAACATATACACACTTTTGGCTTTAGAAAAGTCAAACAATTAAAGACATAAATGACAACCACTACGTCAATCAAACAATCAATCGATTGTCACATCACTCAAAGTGACATGATTTGACGCTTGATGTGACTAGCGATTTGACGCTTGATATGACTTGCGTGCCGCACTCAAATTCGAAATGAGAATTTGTTCGCAAATAATCTCGGGCTCGGGTTCGCTAATTCCAAATTAATGAATTTTCCGTTGCGACGTAATTAAATGATTATGCCTAGTGAAACCACTATTCACGTCGCTAACGAATTAATTCTAAATTAATTCGTTCGTCTGAATTAAAATCTAATTTTAATTCTGCGTCGAAATCTAATTTCGTTTAATATATCGAATATATTAATTTATCGATTAATTCCAAATTAATCGTTATCTCTCCTCAATTGATATTTTATCCCAGATAAAATATCTCCGCAATTAATCCCAGATTAATTTTCTCTCTCATCATTAATTAATCCCAGATTAATAAAAGTGCGAGTCATACGTCATCGGTGAATCTTCGGGAAGCGACCCATGAGATCCCCGAATATGTTGGCAGTAAATCCGGTCATCGGACTATCCGAACACGTAAGTACCAAGTACTACGTTTCACCGATTTACAAGACAAGGTTGGCTTCTAGCAAAGCTCCATGCCTACCCAATTCTCCAAAAATATCCTTACAGGAATAAAGGATCTATATCAGGCGTAGTATACGTAGTATTGCGTATTTCGATCCAGTATCAGATGATCACATGCAAGGCCTGGGGCTGGTACAGTGTCTGCCCCGTACGAAGCATATATCGGATTACGAGCAACTAGTCTCTTTAATATCGGATAATCATGACCAAGTCATATTATCCCGACGGTTGCAACCTTTTTAGAGAACCAGTTCTGTATCCATACGTGATCATCATCTCCATATGACTGGAGTGACACTTCCGTCTTGACATCACACCCAATACACTACAATTCTCAATATACCCAGCATAGGCGTACACAGAACCTGTTAAAGCCCTGGACGACCGCAACCAAAGTATATTGATTGTCGCAAGTATTAGCGGTGTAAGTCTTAGGTTAAGACCAAATACACCTGCCCTAATTTCGGACTTCAATAGACACATAATCATACTACCAATGGAATTCCGAGGGGGTCTATCCAGAGCGAAGCTGTTTCCCGTACCATCGGTAAAACACAACCTCTTATTACACTTGCATGTGTATCCTATACCCAAATATATGAGAACTATGTCGTTGTGCCCTCACAACGCGCACAAGTGTAATACTAGTCTTTTACGTATTCATCGATGTCCGATCTCAATAATACTCTGACTAGGGATATTTAATGATTTATCCTTCGTGGACTGATAATGTCTCATATCATTCTCAATCCAGGAACAAATCATAGGGACCTCCTATCATTTATACATCTAGGTGATCTAATCACAAATGATAAGAGTGCAATCTCCTTTGTCACATAGTTAATTTGTACAACAACACCACGATCTGTACAAATAGTGACGTTATGTGTCATAATTGTCCAACAATCTCCCACTTGGCCTATAGCCAGTCACTCGAGTGTCTGACACCCGAAATATGTACGGTTGGCTCAAATTGCTGAGAAATGCTTTCGTCAGTGGATTTTCATGATTATCATCTTGATGCGATTTATTCGATCATCGCATTGCCACGATGTATGATTCGAACGAATCAGATGAATATCGAAGTATATATATCTGGATCGTTGATGAGACCATTAATTCTTTAGCCTGTGCTGACGCCTGGCTCAGCTGCTAACAGAATTATATCTAATCTAATTAGATTTATTTATCGACCTAGAAGGTTTCTATTGCTGCCTCAACTGCAGCAATAACCCAAATTTGTTGTTTATTCCGTAACAGTATCTTGCTTGGAAGATTTCCAGCTCACTGTACCGTTATTCAAACTGTATAGTTCCGTTTGTGACTTTTAGTCGTCTTTATCGGTTAGGAAACTTGCAACAGTGATCCCAGTCACTTCAAGTTCTCCATCTCCATAGTTTAAGATAACATCTTTAGTTCTCTAAGAAACTAACAGATGTTCTTAATATCATCCAGTGACTATCACTCGGATTGGCCTGTTTGTGAATCCATATGCTCAAAGCGTATGAGACACCAGGTCATGTATATTTTTCAATGTACGATTTCTCGGAGAGTTTTCTCGAAAGCCAAGCTTTCACCGATTATTATTATGGGAATATCATTTCTAAGAAATGACATATTATCATTATTTATAGGACAGCCACTGTCAGTGCTCTCCCACTAACCCTCTTATATACACAAGAATCATTTCGTTTTGAATTAAATCATAAACCATCATGATTACATCAAAAACGATAATTCCAAGAACCTATGCTTACTTCAATCTAAACATGGATCGAACAACCTGCAAACCTTGTTTGTTAGTTTTAGTACGACAAAACCGACATGATGTTGTAAACATCCTCCAAAAGGTTTCCTTTTCAGGAAAGAGATTTTCCCGTAAAGCTGTCACATTTCATAAAGGAAACACGCAACTTTAGCAAGCATTATCCAAATGGATTAACCGTGGCAACAGGTAAAAGGTTGAATCGTAATCAACATAATATTGATAACGATACCTTTCCGCTACAAGCCTAGCTTTATTCGTTATTATGTTGCCATACATGTACGTCTTCCTAGAAGACTTATATAGTACCACTAGGCACAATGCCTTGCGGTACATCAACTAGTATCCAAACTTGTTGATATACATGGAATCCATTTCGGATTCATGGCACTTTGCCATGATAGGGAGTCGATACCTTGTATCACTTCCTCATACGTAGTCAGTTGGTATACCTCAATAAGATTAACATCTTTATGAGATGAGATCAGAAACCCATACCCCAGGTTGTTTTCTGACTCTCTCCGACATACGCGGTTCTTGTGTATTCGAAGATTTCTGGTATAGTTTCATCTTTGATGAACTATTTATGTTCCATTAAGATTCCATGCCTGGAATAGTATTACTCCGATTATATTATCGAGTTTTACTATCCTCCCACTTTCCACTGCATATCGGTATTCCTCTTAGGAAAACCGCATGGCGAGCAACAATAACATTGTTCTCTTGTACGATGTATAAGTACTATACTTATGGTATCCCTAGGATAACCTACAATTGACACTTATCCAATTTGGGTTTTAGTTTGGTATCATCCAAACATATGCCCAGCATTCCCAAATATTCAGGAATGAGAAACCTGGTTTCTTTCCTGTTCATATCTAATATGAAGTCTGTCAAACAGATTATTATGGAACCTTATTCTAAATAAGTTCTGCACTGTTTTTAATTATCCATTGAAGGAAATGGTAGCTCAGAACGACTCATGATTAACCTCATTATGTCCAACAAAATTCGGTTTATCCTATTCGGACACACTGTCAAACAGACGTGATCCGGGAGGAGTCCTCATTGAAAGAATACTATACTCTTTCAAGTTTATTAGAAACTTATTGTTTATTAGAAACTTATTGCTTAAGAAACTTTAGCTGATCTGTCTGTATATTTCGTGTCGAAACTTAAAAGTTTCCGATTTGTGTTTCAAAAGAAACACATAACCATAACGCGATGCCACATCCGTAAAGGTCACGAAATATTCATATCCACCTCTAGCCTAGCTAGACATGGACCCACTTGCTTCACTATGAACTATGGCTAACAGATTGGTGGCATTTACACTTTTACCAAGTAAATAGTGTTTTAGGCACTTTGCCCAATAAACTAGATTCGTAGACTTTATTTGAATAGGATCAAATCAGTCATAGTACCCACTCTTCAAAAGTGTGGATATACGAGTCTTGTTTGATTGTGTCCCAGAAAATAATGCCACAATTAGTTTCTTCTGATCAAATCAGTTTGAGCTATTTGTTTGTCATATTATATTTCTGAGATTTATTTATATTCAAAATATAAATGCTGTTATTCACATCTAATGTGATTATCTCAATATCATCTTTATATAATAAAATACTTTAGTGTTCTAAAATATAAAGGTTCACCCGCAGCGGGTTAAACACTGATATAGAGATAATGTTCCTAGTCAAACTAGTTATATTATAACAGTTTCGTAATTTAGGTACACACCCGATGGTAGTTCCTAAAATTAGGTATCTACGGTTAAAATAGCGACTTTCGTCCCGTTTCCAATTCGCAGATTAAATCTCAATTGAAATCAGTATCCTGCTCAAAGCAGATTCAAAACATCAATGTATATATTTATGTATCATACTAAGTATTTAAAATCTAATTTTAATACTAGTAGTGAACATATTTATGACAAACATATTTAAAGTCGGAGCCTTGCACCGTCTTTAATTCCTTCATGTCTGCTTTGTCCAAACGGCAGTCACGCTTCCGCGATCCCGTTTGCCACATTTTAGGCAGACATTTTGGGATATGTCATTTATCTTCCCAGAAGATTATAATGATTTTGTCTTTGCCCTTTTCATATTTCAGAAGCCATTGGCCAAGCCTCGGGTTTCTAGAATATCAAAGTAAGGTGCGCCTTGCGCTACTTGCCTTATTGCAAATTTTGACTTTATCTCCTTGAGAATAGTCATTAACTCTCTAAGATTTATTATTCCAATTTAGTACTTCTAAAATATAAGTATAGATTTATGAAGATCCTTCAATTTCATTATTATACTTTAAGGATCTAATCCTTTGTTCTGATTCAGAAATTAAGGAGTCTACTGCGACAAGCTTAATGGATTAAGCATTTAAGTTATCATCACATGATCTTCTAAAGATTATGCTCTACTGTTTGCTTAACTCCGGGCTTAGGCCTAATATGTTATTTTATCAAATAAAGTAACTTATTAGTTTCGAGGACCATCCTGAAATTTTATTCCCAATTTGAAAATTAAGCCATTTAAATACATTTTCACCAAGAATTATGTTTTAAATGTCAATCTTTCAATTTCTATATTGATTCTAATAGTCCAACTATTTAATCAACGATTTAGGTACTATTTATTATTATGATTACAATAGTCCAACTATTTAATCAACTATAATTTAATAGATTAAAATCAATTATATTGATTACTATAATCCAATTATAAAATCAACTATAAATGAATAGTTTGAATACAGTCTAACTGTTAATTAAAACAACGATTTAAATATTAGTCCAACTAATATTTAATTTATATGACGAATGATATTTGTTTTGCCTCCCATTATTTTTCGGCGAGCCTCTAACCCTCTGTCGAGTACTCGGGAAACCGTGTTTCCTAGCGGGCTAGAATCCCGTTAAATATCACACAATCTTGACTTTGACCAACAAATTGTATGATAATTAACTAGGTAGATCTCTAAGATCAATTGGATCCAATCCAATTCCTGGATCCAGTTGTGGGACATCCAAGTCCGAAACATATATCTTATATATGCCTATACATCCAATGTATTACCTAACATTTTTCCTCTGAATCAACTAAACCTTGGCTTTGGCATAACAAACTAAGTGATCCCAGTTAAGCGCGACCCATTGACCATGGAAAGCTTCGTAATCAATGTCGATGGACAAGAAATGGTCTTGACTTTTGCCAACAAACCACAACTTGGACAAGACACCAATATGGAACAAAGCCTTCGTGATTCAAACACATCCTCGACGGACAGAGGCCTTGACTTTGGCCAAAAAGCCAATGCCAGTGTAACATCCCGCCTAAGCCAGGATGCTACCGGCAGGAGACAGGCTAATCCTACCTCCATAAGCCTCTGACTCTGACAAAAATCCGGCATAACCTCTGCTAAAAGTCATGCAACCTGGATCAAGTCCAGCACCATTAACAACCTATGGGGCCCATACACAATACATCACTAATAAAAACAACTCAAGACATAATATAATTGGGCTCCATGCCCGAAAATACGAATAAACAAAAACTTTTTCAAACTTTAAACTTATACAACTAAACTTATGATCAACTCAATTACTTTACAAATAAACTCATAAACAACTTGACTCTTATCCACCCAAGACCTAGTGACTGGCTGACTGTAATGCTGCTATCCGACTTCTCGAGCTCTGGTGTCTGTGGTCGACCGATCAGGTCACCAACCTGCAAAATCTCAAACACTGTTGGGGTGTGAGTCATAATAGCTCAGTAATTAACTATGCTAATTCCTTGAGTTGCAATAAGACAAAAATTCTAAATGTTGTTTCTTTACTAACTTAAGATATTCTATGCACTTAACCATTTTAAATCAAAAATACTTTTATCATACATGCTCAAACTATCAAGTTTTATATATAATAACATTCATCTGCAGCTTGCTTATTTTATTACTCACATATTTCAGATGCTACCATATATGCTTCATACAATTTTCTTCATTAAAACATAATTTACCTTCATGACTAATACTATTAGTAACTTATAAAATAACCCAATAAATAGTTCATAGTCATGCATAAGAACTCAATTAACATCAGTGTTCTAAAACGCGCTAGGCGCTAGTCGGGCGGCGACCCAGCGCCTAGCGCCTAGGGCGCCTAGGTGGGGCCTAGGCGGGGCCTAGACAATTAGTCGGAAGACAGTTAAAAATATAATATTTTCCAACATCATAATTCATAAATAATCCAAATCAAATAAATTCAAACAAAATGTAATAAACATAAAACCATTAATCAAACTCAATCAACCACATGATGATATAAAATATCATTTAATTAAGTTCATGCTCATCATCCTATAACAAAGTTGAACTACACTAAATATCTAATTCTTCATCTAATTCGAACTCATCATCTTGAAGTTCTTCATCAGAATCAAAATCATCTTCATCAAGTTCTCTGTATTCAACATTTCTGGCACTTTTTCGAGGTTGTAATATGTCATCAGCCCCAGATGCTTCTCCAACCATCCTCCAAGTAAGCCCTGAACCGGGCTCTACTTCTTCATCATCACCAGAGTGAGAGTCACCACCCTCAACGATCCATCCTTGTGCATTAGTAGCATCTTTGGCTTCCAATACATCAACTTTCAAATCCTTTTCCATTTTGCGCTTGTTCTTCAACTTGGCATTAAAGGAAACATAGACAAGATTGTTTAATCGATTCACATCTAGTCTATTCCTTTTCTTCGTGTGAATCTACATAAATAATTTAAATAAATCAATTAATATTAATAATTACAAAATAAAATAATCAAAATTTAGCTAATGTTAAATATTTACCCCCTCAAAAGTGCTCCAATTTCGTTCACACCCGGATGAACTACTGGTTAATGACAATATCATTTTTGCCATTTTTACCAAGTTCGTTGTATGATGTCCATATGTACGCCACCATGAAACTACAAATGAACATAAATAGTTTGAATGAAATATAAGATTTTTTATATATTTTGCAAAATAATTCAAATGAATACTTTGTTTTTACCTGGATTAAAAAATCAATCGATACCCGACATGCTTTTACCCCCAATTCTTTACCAAAAGCTTCTTCTTTTGACTTGTATGAAGCCAACTCCTCATTTATCACCTTACTCTGCATGTCGATGTCATTGGGGAAGAAAGCCTCCACAACCGTAAATATTGCATCCATTACTTTCACATCGTACTCGATACTTGAATCCTTATAGTAATAGTAAGGATTTAAAAGATAAGCAACACAATGTAATGGAGTATCAAGCCGCCCTTCAATTTTACTATCAATAATCTCCAAGATTGGCCGATAATTACTCTCAATATTGTTCAATGCATCCTTGATCTCTTCTTTTGCAATCTTTAGCTCTCCATAAACAAACCCCATGGATGGCTTTCTATCCCCATCAACTAATCTAAGCACTCTCACCAAAGGTGCAAACACCTTCAAACATTGGGTCACCCCATTCCAAAAAGAGATACTCATCACCGTGGCAAATGCAGCTTTCCCTTTAGCTTGCTTCGACCATATGCACTCATGCCATTCCGCGCTAGCAAACATGGTTCGCAAACTTTCTTTTTTCTCGATCAAACTTTGTAAGGATAAGAAAGCTGAAGCAAACCTAGTTACTCCCGGTCTGACTATGTCCCTCTGTTTTGTAAACGATCTCATCATAGACAAAGTCTTGTGATGGGCATACACGAAAATGGTGAAAGCCTTGGCACTATCAATGGTTTTCTTGTATCTCGGCAATTTCCCAATACTTTCAAGCATTAGGTTGATGGTGTGAGTAGCACATGAACTCCAAAAAATATTTGGCATCTTCGCCTTCAAAAACTTTGCCGCGGCCATATTGTTCGAGGCATTGTCTGTTACAACTTGAACCACATTTTCCGCCCCCACTTGTTCAATGCCCGTCATCACATACTCATAAATGTGCTCCGCAGTATGCGCCACATCAGAACTTTCCTTGGAAGAAAGAAAAGTGGTGCCTATTGTGCAATTAATACACAAATTCATAATGCTTCTCCTTTTCCTATCACTCCAAGCATCTGTCATGATAGAACACCCGTTCTCCATCCACTCCTTCTCATGTAGTTTCAGGAAATCTTTAACACTTGCAACTTCCTCTTTCAACAATGGCTCCCTCAACTCATATTGGCTAGGACCTCTGAAACCCGGTCCAAATTGACCAACTGCTTCCATCATCGCTATCCAACTGTCATTGTCAATAGCATTGAAAGGAATTCCGGATTCATACACCCACTTAGCAACAAATCGCTTGACATTATGCGTTTTTTCTTTAAAAAGCGCTTCATTAATATTTTGTTGCCGCATTGTTTTTCCATCACCAGTTGAAGAATCAGGAGGAGTTACCACTGTCCACCTATCCAAAGGGCCGCGATGCCGAGGGGGTCTTGAATCTAACCCTTCTTCTATTTCACGAATTTCAGCTTCTTCTTCATCGCCCCCAATATTAACTCCTTGCCTTATCTCACTAACATGCTTCTCTTTTCTTTTCTTCCTATTCTTTGCCTCTAAAATGGCTTGTCTACACTTCTCTTGATCTTCTTTACTAGACTTTGGACATTTTGCAACATTCCCCGATATATGCCCAATATGTTCTTTCATTCGGTAAACTCCACCGGAAAAAACTTTTGAACACAACTTGCATTTCACTTTATCCAAGTTATTCGGATTCACTAAAGCCCCATACTCCCATCCAACATCATTTGAATTCCGTTTAAGAACGGGACTACTCTCCGAATTAGAAGCCGCGGAAGAAGAAGCCATGTCCTATCCTATATAGTATAAATCAATAAATTTAATAAGCATTAATCATTATTAACAAAAATTACATTTTAATAACAATAGTAAAATACTAAATTACTAATAAGCATTATAACAATGGGCCAATGGGAGAAAAAAAAAAAAAAAAAAAAAAAAAAAAAAAAAAAAAAAAAAAAAAAAACTAAATTAGTTATACAGTATAATTATAACAAATTAGTCTAACTAGTCTAACTAAAAAAAATACAAATTAGTTATACTTTAAAGTAACTAGTCTAACTACTAATATTAATATGTAATTAATTTTTAATTATTAACAAAAAAATAAATCAAAACGAAAATTAAAATAAGATTTTAGGTCAAATTAATAACATAAGGAAAATAAAATACGAAATTAGTTATACTTATAACAAATTATATTAGGGGTTATTTATATTATTGTTTGTTATTTCTATTGAAATAAAAAAAATAAAAAAAATACCTTGAAACAGATTGAAGAAATCGCAAAGAAGAAATGAAGAAAGTAACGCAGCGCAGAAGAGAGGCAGAGGAGAAAAGAAAGAAGGGTTTTTTTTTTTATATACACACGCCAAAACAACGTCGTTTTGGCTGTTTATTTAAACGGCCAAAACGGCGTCGTTTTAGCCGTTTAAATGAGACCAAAACGACGACGTTTTGGTAAAAAAAAAAAAAATACAGCGCCGATGCGCGGCCGATTAGCGGCGAAATCGGCGCCTAGGCGCCGATTTCACGCCGCCCAGTCGACCGCGCGATTACCACCACCGATTTGGTGGTAATCGCGGCGGCTGAGGCCCGATTAGCGAAAACGCGCCGCCTAGGCACGCCTAGGCGGCGCGTTTTAGAACACTGATTAACATTATCAAACACATATCTTTACTTCTTTATTTAACTTATTCATTCATTTACATTGTCCATTAATCACTCATAGTCATATATAGTAACACCTAACCTATTATTTCCAATTCGATTCCAAACAATTCGAGGGTACCCTATATTCAATTATGCCTGCAGATTGACAGATTTCATGCTATTGAATAGGCAAATGCATAAACAAGCAAAATAGCATATCACCAAATTGTATTGTTATTGGACATATCTTATAAGGCATATAGCTAGTTAGCTCTCATTTCATACAAATTTGAATATTAAAACAAGGTTTCCTTCTGCATACAAACTGCTGCATAGAGATGTGCCCATTTTCTTTAGGCATCTTTAGTATACTCTTATTAAGTATAAAAATTATTAAGGTGGCAAATAATCGGCAAAGTGGTATAGCCGAATTAACTCAGAAAATTGAATAGATAAATTTTCAGCAGTGGCAACATCCAAACAGATATTATAGCTACATAATTTGACCATCAGGGTACTGTCATGAGCTTGGCTTTGAAAATTCCAATTATAAACTTTCACTAATTATTTAGTAAAGACCCTTATTTGACCAAACAGTGAACTCTGTTGATGGTGTTTTCAGGTATAAAGATATTTAAAGCAGCACGACGGACAGAAGGGTAATTCCCTCCTTAGGAGAGATCGTTAAAGCCAACCCGACCACTTTAAGGGTCCAGACACCTTGCAGTTTCAGACCAGCCACAACGCTTAGAAACCGAGCACATTTTGGTTTCAGAACGAGCATGTTATGATCGGTTACCGAGCACTTGGGTTCAGATAACCGGAAACTATCAGGTCGACAGCAGCATTCTCAGTACAAAGGACTATCATGACCGACTTCATGAAGACCGACCAGATGGCGAGATATGCTCAAGAAGATGACACCCTATTCTTGCGGATAAGATAACAATATATCCTACTTTCACGAGGAAAAGTAATGAGTCAGAATCCAAAAAGGAACAAGAAAAGTGAAGGCAATATTAGACTAGGAATCCTTGCAAGAGGAGGACACTGATTCAACTAGGAATTCTTATACAAATAGGAGTCTGATTTCTGTACTGTTATAAATAGGAGGGTAGAGTATGTGTAAATGGATCAGAATGATCAAGCTCTGACTTGTAAAAATACAAAAAGATCCGAGAAGCGTGTTTGAGTAATAAAAGTATCATCCTGTTTGTGTCCGTGGACGTAGGTCGGATCCAAATCCACCGAACCACGTTAAATCCCCATGTTGATTGGTGCATTTATCTGTTTTCTGCTAAATTTGCCTTTGGTCCCCCATAACCAAACGAATTCACTATTGAAGGAGGATTTCCTCAGGAGTGATATTCCCATATTGCCCTGAGACCAAAATCCGCCGTCAACAGTTGGCGCCGTCTGTGGGGAACCAACAAAAAGCAACTCGCGTAGTAAGACAATGGCGGAAGGCGGAAACCACCAATCATCAGGGAGCTCGGCTGCAGATTGGATGGAGAAGATCGAAGAGAACCTAAGGAAAGAAAGGGAGGAAAACAAACCCTGCTAAAAACCATAGTAGACCGGTTGGAAAAGATAGAAGGAGCGCACGACGGGAAATTCGAGACCGGGACTAGCCGACGAAGGAACGAAATAGCAGAGGGAAAAAGAATTGTTGATACAAGTGAGGACGACAGACCCCGGAGGAGGGGCCCCTACGGGGTAAGATCTGTGGTGGTTCAGAAAGATTCCCAAACTGAGGACATATGGGAGGAAGAGGATGACAAATCGTCACCAGACTCCTCCTATGATAGCCCTCACAACACCAGGAGAAGAGGGAAAGAATATGACGAAAGAGCACGGGAAGATACCGGACCTGAGAAGCACCACGCCCAGGACAACAGAAAGAGAGGAAACCGCAAGAAGCGGCATGGAACCAAAGACAGCAGCATGAAATCTTGGCTACGGGAGGAGCTAGCCAGATGGGGAGTATTCCCCAATATAGACATAGGAGATGCCCGGGACAGTAAAGATGAGTCCCCCCTCACAGAAGAAATAAGGTCAGAAAAATTCCCAAAAATATTCAGCATGCCAACCATGGCGCCATACAAGGGCCATACCGATCCCAAAACCCACATCGAAGGCTTCGTCCTGCTAATGTCCTGCTAATGGAGGTACAAGGGGTAACGAGGGACGCCATTTGCAAAGTGTTCCCCTTAACTCTAGCCGGACCGGCCGTCTTATGGTATAGAAGCCTAGCCCCAAGAAGCATCAGCAGCTTCACACAACTCAGAAAGTCATTCATACGGCACTTCAAGGGGGCTTGCGTCCCCAGAAAGACAATTGGAGAACTAAGACTTATGAAACAAGGAGACGATGAACCTTTGAAAATATTCATTGAAAGATACCACAATATGGTACTCGAAGTCGGAGGGTATGAATCCCCCGAGGCCTTGGAAAGCTTGAAGGAAGCCTTGAAAGTCGGGAGGCTATGGACCCACCTAAGGATCCAAGACACCCCGGACTACGCAACCGCCCTGGAGGTGGCCCGAAAGTTCGTTCTGTTAGAAAACGAGGAGAAAATATCCCGAAAAGGGAACACCATCAGAGAAAGGACCACAAAAGAGGGCGCCCCCCGCCGCGTAGAAAGAGAATCCAGAAGACCACCCCCAAAACACAAGGAGTTCAAACCACTGCGCCGAGACAACCAAGAGAGAATGGCGTCGACCCAAGTAAACCATGTGGTCGGGGAAGATGCATACATTCCCCTAAAGAAACCACTGGGACAAATTGTCATGGAGATCCAGGGGAAATGCCTCTTAGTAGAACCCGACCAAAGAAGATTTCCCCCGGACAAGAGGAACCAAAAGGCTTACTGCATACATCACAACTCCAGAGGACATGCAGCGGACGGGTGTAAAGATCTGCGGGAACAGATGGAAGACCTAGCACGAAACGGATATCTGAACAAATACATTGACCACGAAGTTATGACGGCCAGACAAAGAGCACGTGGCCGCCAAATCAATATCATCGCAGGAGGGAGAACACTGGCCGGAAACTCTAATCGGTCAAGGAAAGACTACAGCAGAACCCGAGGACCGGACGTCCTAGAAACAGAGCAGGTCATAGGGCTCCAGGGAAGCCGGTCGGTACCGATAATGTTTACCGATGAGGACACCCGAGGGGTAAGTTTCCCCCATGACGATGCATTGATAATCAAGGCAGTAATTAGAGGGTCAGAAGTAGACAGAATCCTAGTGGACCCCGGAAGCGCAGTTGACATAATTTCCAGAGAAGCACTGGATGACCTAGGGGTAGAGTATGCAGCCCTGACCGACGATAGTACCCCCTATACGGTTTCAGAGGATCAGCCGTCATCCCACTAGGAAGGATACAGTTGGCAATGACAGTCGGGACATATCCCCGGACCCGGACAATCATGACAGACTTCACTGTAGTGGACTGCATGAGCAGATACCAGGCCATCGTCGGACGACCTTTCATGATGAAAACAAAAGCCGCAATGTCCTGCTACCACCTAAAACTGAAATTCCCCACCCGGGAGGGGATCGGGATCGTATGCGGAAGCCAGAAAACGGCTCGCAGCTGCTTCGCAACTCTCTCACGAGAGACTCTCTGCATCAAAGAAGATGCCCGAAAACAACAAAGAAGCTTGGGTGAAGAAGAAAACAGAAACCTTGGGCCTCGGCCAAACAAAAATGCCCGACTTGCTGCAGCTGAGGAGACAGAAGAAATAGAACTTTACGGGCCAGGAAAAAGCATAAAGATAGGGGGAGGCCGGGACAAATCTCTACAACAAGATCTACTAGAATGCCTGAAAGAATACCCGGACGTCTTTGCCTGGGGATACAATGACATGCCTGGGATCGACCCAAGATTCATCAATCACCACCTAGCAGTAGACCCGTCACGCAAGCCGATCAGGTAAAAGAGAAGGAACTTCAATCAAGAAATGAGTAAAGCAATAGCAGCCGAGGTCGAGAAGTTATTCAAGGCAGGTCTCATCAGGGAGGCAAGATACCTAGATTGGGTATCAAACGTAGTATTGGTCAGAAAAAACAATGGCAAGTGGCGAATGTGTGTCGATTTCACCGACCTAAACAAGGCGTGCCCAAAGGACAGCTTCCCTTTGCCGAACATAGACCAGCTAGTGGACGCCACAGCTTGTCAGGGATTACTGGGCTTTATGAATGCTTTCTCCGGATACAACCAAGTCAAAATGTGCCCTGCAGACGAAGAGAAGACCACTTTCATTACCGATCAAGGACTTTACTGCTACAGAGTGATGCCCTTCGGGCTAAAAAATGCGGGGGCAACCTTCCAAAGGTTGGTAAACAAAGTTTTTAAACCACTCATCGGCACGACAATGCTAGTTTACGTCGATGACATGATAACGATGTCGAAAGAACCAAGCTATCACATGGCCGACCTAAAAAAGACCTTCGAGCTATTAAGGAGACATAACTTGAAACTCAATTCAGAGAAATGTACCTTCGGGGTAGCCTCAGGAAAATTTTTAGGTTACATGGTGAGTGTCCGAGTCATCGAAGCAAACCCACAGAAGATCCAAGCAATACTGGGCCTAAAATCCCCCAAAACAGTGAAAGAAGTACAAAGTCTGACCGGTAGAGTGGCTGCGCTCAATCGGTTCATATCACGAGCAACTGACAAATGCCACCCCTTCTTCAAAGTGATCCAAAAAGCAAAGAAGGATATCGACTGGACACCAGAGTGCGAGGAAGCCTTCCAGCAGCTGAAGCAGTATCTAGTACAGCCCCCACTCCTGGCAAAACCACTCCTGGGGAAAACATTATACTTATACCTGGCCGTTTCGGAGCGAGCAGTAAGTTCAGTACTGATACAAGAGACCGACAAGGTCCAGAAACCTGTTTACTACATCAGCAAAGCCCTCCTAGACGCCGAGACCCGATATCCAGTACATGAACTGGTCGCCCTTTCATTGATCACGGCAGCTCGAAAATTGCGGCCTTACTTCCAGGCTCATCCTATCAGGGTCTACACTGATCACCCCTTAAAACAAATTCTGCAGCGGCCAGAAGTTTCCGGCAGACTAGTAAAATGGTCGGTAGAGCTAAGTGAACACGACATCTCCTACCTCCCGAGAGCAGCAGTGAAAGGACAAGCCTTGGCAGATTTTGTCGCCGAGTTTACCGAACCCCAGGTCCTGACGATAGAAGAAGACAAATGGGAGATGTCTGTAGACGGTTCCGCCAGCACACAAGGCAATGGCGCAGGAATCATCCTAAAAAACAACAGAGGAGAAGAAATCCCGCTCGCCCTGAAATTCGCTTTCGTAGCGACCAACAATGAAGCAGAATATGAAGCAATACTGGGCGGTTTAAGACTATGCACGGTGCTGGGGATCCGAGATGTGGTAGTAAGAAGTGACTCACAGTTAGCCATTCAGCAGCTAAAGGGAACATTCCAAGCCAAAGAGCCTAGCATGATGGCCTATCTGACCGAAGTGAGAAAGTTAACCGGGAAAATGGGGGATGTACGCTTCGAACAAATCTCCCGAGAAGACAATTGGGAAGCAGACTCCCTGGCACGGCTCGCCTCCTCAACAAAAGCCGAGCACCCCAGAATAATCCCTTTAATTTACATCCGGGAAAGGAGCGTAGGGGAATCTGAAGTAGAAGTTCTAGATAAAGAAAGCAAAACATCATGGATGCAACCCATCAGAAAATATCTGGAAACAGGAGAAACACCAGGAGACAAAACGGAGGCCAGGAAGTTAAGATACAAAAGCACCAGATTCTCCCTAATCAACGGGGTACTTTACCGAAGGGGTTACTCAGTCCCCCTCTTAAGATGTCTAGCAGAAGAAGAGGCAAATTATGTGCTCAGGGAGATATATACGGGCATCTACGGAAGCCACGCCGGAGGTCGCTCAATTGCTTTCAAAGCCCTAAGACAAGGTTTTCACTGGCCGACCATGCACCAGGACGGCATAGAAGTGGCCCGCAAGTGCGAAGGATGTCAGAAAAACGCAAATCTCCACCACCAACCAGCAGAACAATTGACTACACTGCTCAGTCCCTGGCCGTTCGCCCAGTGGGGACTAGACATCATTGGGCCAATGCCACGAGGGAAAGGACAGGCAAAATACGCCATCGTGGCCATAGATTATTTTACCAAATGGGTGGAAGCAGAGCCATTATCCACCATAACACAAAAAAAAGCCGATGAATTCCTAAAGAAAAATATCGTTTGCCGATTCGGAATTCCCCGAGCCATCATCACTGACAACGGGAAGCAGTTTGATAGCAAAGGCTTCAGAAAACTCTGCGAAGACCTCCAGATCGCCCTAAGGTTCGCCACACCAGCCCATCCCAAGTCAAACGGACAGGTCGAGGCGACGAACAAGACCATCAAGGCTAACCTGAAAGCTCGACTCGGATCCAGCAAAGGCCTATGGGTCGAAGAATTACCAGAAGTACTATGGGCACACCGGACAACCTATAAAGACTCCACAGGAGAAACCCCGTTCTCCTTAGCATACGGGTATGAAGCTGTCATCCCAGCAGAAATCGGAATGACCTCCCACAGGGTCCAGCACTACGAGAGCAAACAGAATTAAGGACTTATCAGAAACCACCTCGACCTAATCGAAGAGAAGAGAGAAAGATCAGCCATAAAAACAGTAATCTACCAACAAAGGATGGCCCGCTTCTACAATAAAAGGATTCGGGCACGCACCTTCATCCCGGGCGACCTAGTACTAAGAAGGGTCACCCTAAATACCCGAAGGCCAGAGGAAGGCTCGCTAGGCGCCAAATGGGAGGGGCCCTACAAGGTGGTAAAAGTAGTAAGGCCAGGAGTATACATCCTAGAACGGCTGGACGACACAAGATTAAAAAAGCCATGGAACGCCGAGATGTTGAGAAAATACTTCCAGTAAACTCTCTCTTCCTCCTTTTCGTTTGCAGCAAACAAATAAGGAACGGGAATTCGAATACAGAGCCTCTCTCAAAATGACCCACAGAGAGTTGTAAGAAGGGAAGTATGTCCCCAAGTATAAATAAAAAAATTTTTTTTTTCACCGCTCTTCTAAAAAAATAAACTTTGCAAAACCATATTCAAAAAACCCCGGGGACATACTTAATACAACGGTCCAAAGCCAAAAGCACAAAACCCGCAACTACCCGACCACGGCTACCACCATAAAAAGCACAAAGTCACACCAGAATCGTTCGACTCCATACAAGCATTAAACAGAAAGGATGAAGGTAAATCAGAGTATAGATCCGTGAGAAACATAGCACATGGAGGGATGATACCCATGTGGCGATTGCTTACTCCAGTATTACCGAACATAAGGAGGAATATGCCCTTAATGTTTCAATCGGCTCGAGGATGGATTACGTTCCGCCGAGGCCTCTTCATTATTCGGCTCGGGGCAGGATTACGTTCCGCCGAGGCCACTACGATAATCGGCTCGGGGCTGGATCTTGTTCCGCCGAGGCCACTTGACTATTCGGCTCGGGGTCGGGTTACGTCCCACCGAGTCACGCTTATTGGCCTGGGGACGGAACATTCCCCCAGAACCAAGTATCTCTCTTGGCTCGGGGTCCTCAGGGGCATACTCGATGCATTGGATCCATGAGAAGCATAGCACGGGGAGGGATGATACCCCCGTGGCGACTGCTTACTCCAGTGTTACCGAACATAAGGAGGAACATGCCATTAATATGTCGAACACTCTTTTGATCCTCACCTACCCGATGTAATGGATCCGTGGGAAAGCATAGCACGGGGGGTGATGACGCCCCCGTGACGATTGCTAGCTCCAGTGATGCCGGACCTAAGGAGGAATATGCCCTTAGTATCCCGGACACTCTTAGATCCATTCATCATTTTGGATCCGAGAGAGGCGCAGCACAGGGATGCATTGTGCCCCTGTAGCGTGTGCCTGCTCCAGCGTGGTAAGGAGGAGCCCTCATACAATACACAGGCTCCACAGTGACCCGACGTGTAGAGGATGTGCCATCACCATTCAAACGCTCTACTGATCCAAATCCTGATTCGCCGGGACACTGAATTGAAAGATTCAGAATTATGTTTTGGAGACCTCGGACAGGACGCTGTCTTGAGGCATCCATGTTGTTGTTTATACTTACAAAAACATTTTTGGGATAAGTGCAAAGTCACTACCACCTTTTAATATTATTTTCCAAAGTTCTGTTTTTGTTTTTCGCCGGACTGGCAAGGGGACGCCCATGCCGGATTTTGTAGGGCTTCAAAGGTTGATTCACTTCCCTTCTATAAGTCCCAAAAATTGGCTAAATCAGCTCGGGGCTGGATTTCGTTCCGCCGAGGCCTTTAGACTAGTCGGCTCGGGGCTGGATTAGTACCGCCGAGGCCAATTGGCTAAATCAGCTCGGGGTCGGGTTACGTCCCACCGAGTCGGTCTTCTTTGGACATGGGAGGTAACATTCCCCCAGAGCCAAGTGTTTTCCTCAGCTCGGGGTCGGGTTACGTCCCACTGGGTCGGTCTTCTTTGGACTGGGGAGGTAACATTCCCCCAGAGCCAAGTGCTTCCCTCGGCTCAGGGTCGGATTACGTCCCTCCAGCTCATGTTGTCCCCCACAGAGGGGTCTCAAGTGCTCGGATAACAGGAAACATAAAGAAAAGCAAAAAGAGAAAGAGATAAGAAAGACATAAAGATATATATATATATGTAAAGATACAGTTTGAAATGTTATTACAAAAATGCTAAGTATACACAGGGCTCCGTCCGGGTTACCCCTTCTCAATCAACCCGAACAAGGGCGAGACATTCTTCCTCGGCTGGTTCAGACGTCAGTTGGGTAGGCTCGGCCTCGGAAGGGGGAACAACAGCTTCAACCACGTCAACCAGGGAAACCCCTACTTCAGGGACAGAAGCAGGAACCCCAGGGCGGACTTCTTGGGGAACATGAGGGACCGGAGCAATCGAAATTGGGTCGGGATCCATCGCCTCCTCGGAAGAAGGGGGGAGCCACTTCTGAAACTCCTCCTCGGACATCTCCCCTTTGCAAAAACGGATAGCTGCATGGATTGGCCCCATATCCAGGTGGGCAGAACCACCGGTATATTTCTGCACAATCACCAACCCCCTCAAGACGGATTGCATCCCTCTCGGCCTCTAACTCAGCTTCCCTCCTCGTAAGCTCATCACGGACCCGAGCCAATTCCTCATCCTTAACCCGCAGCTTGTACTCCGCACTGCCTATTTCCACCTTGAGGATCCCGATCTCAGTCCGGGCATCCGCCAGACTTGCTTTAGCTTCGTCGGCATTCTTCCGCTCTAGAGTGGCGGAGGCTTTAAGAGCTTTATTTGTCTTAAGAGACTCGACCGCAGCCAGCTCATAATCCCTATTCTTTTCCTCCGCACTCGCAAGTTTAGTCTCCACTTCAGAAAGACAATTCTGAAGCCTTTGGGCCTGGCTGCCTTCGGACAAAAGGCTTATAAACAGGTCCTTGTTTTTTACCGCCAAATAATTTGCATGCCGAAGAAAGAAGTTAGGAAAATAAAACAAAGTATGAAAGACACCACGGTTATAGATGAGAAGTAATAGAAGTAACCTGGGCCAGCTGGGAGCACAGCTTCGCAACCACCTCCTCGGGCGAGAGGTCCTCGAACCTCGGAATCTTCTCAGGAGGAACGGCCTCGGCTAGCTCATTGAAAGCCGGCATCAAATGGGAAGTAGCTTCCCTAATGTCCTTCCCAAGGTCATCAACTCCAAGAGTCATAGAGCCTTTCAATTTCTTGGAAGGACCCTCCTGCCGGACCGGAACTCCTCTGCTCGGAGCCTCCTCCTCCTCCAATTCCCGGCGTACCTGAGTATCCACAGCCCCAAATAAACGTTTTCTTCTCCGAGAAGGTCTCGGAGGACTAGCAGGACGGGTGACACCCAGTAGGGGCACCCCGGATGATGAAGACAAATCTTGAGAGCTCGGCCGCTCCGCCCCCAAGGTCACCTTTCTAGACTCATAAGATTCATGCCACTTTCGAGAGGTACCGACCCCGCCGGGGCTAGTTTTTTTTGAAGCACCGATCAACTTAGCAAGATATTGTGGCCTCTTCGACATGCCTATAAAAACAAAAGGAAAAAGGGCACGATCAGTACGAAACTTTGGCAAGAGCATAAGCGATATTTCCTTCCAAAAAAAAAAAAAAAACAAAAACAGTAACAGATCTACCTATCCGACCCGAGACTTTTGGAGGAGCAACCCGAATCAGGCCGGACTCAGCAAAAGCCATATCATTTACCAACTCCCTCCAAGGAGCGGCATACCGCCGAGCCCAGAATACCCGCTTCCGGACCTGGTGGGAAACCTTAGGAGCATCCCTCCAACAGGCTAGGAAGAATAAAAAAAAAAAGGGGGGTAAGAATCCAAACATAAAAGCTAAGGGAAGAAAAGCTAAAGTCAATCTCCTAACCTCCCGCTCTAAAGATATCCGGTACCAAGATCTCCCCGTCGTCCGACCTCAGGGTCCGTCCCCAATCTCCAGTGGCCCAGAACCAGAGGTTTTTGAAATTCTTATTGGAATCAGGGAGCTTTTGGACGACGTTTGCGAACTGTCGTAAGCAGAGAGGTAATACCAACCGTGGTGAGTCTTTGGGTTGGCCTTCAACCGATACAACCTCTTCATCTCTTCAAAAGAAGGTTCGCCAAGCCCCGCCCGATGCCAAGCTATATAAGACCCGGCCAAAATCCTCCAACTGTTTAAACTCAGCTGACAGGGGGTGATCTCCATCTCGGCCAACATCCAGGCGAAATAAGGTTGAATCGGCAGCCGTAGTCCACACTCAAAGAAAGCAGGAAGAAGTGCCACTGATCCCTCATCAGGTTGACTAGCACGATCCATCGGGCCGGGAACTTCAAGGGCAATATCTATTGGAATATCGTATCGCTACCGCAGCAGCGCTAGATCGTCCTCAGTTATTTTGGAAGGCCGATTCATATCCAGAGCCGAGCTATCAAGTTCACTGGGCTCTGGATCCCTCCGAGCCCGAGGAGAGCTCTTAAGCAGGGAGAGTTGAGGGTTTAACAGGGTTCTCAGGGGAAGAACTGTTGTCAGACATCCCTGACATCTGAAAAACAAAAAAAAAAAAGAAGGGGAAGTCAAGCTATAGCTAAAAAAAAAAAAAAAAAAAAACTACTCAAGGTTTCCGTCTTAGCTAAGCAGGTGGGTTCTAAAATGCCCTAAGAAAAATCCGACAAAGCCATCAATCTTTCTCTAGCAAACATCCAAAGATAAACAACAGATTCACAAAGGGAATAGGTCGTTCAGAAGACTTACTTGTTCTTTTCCGAAAAGCTAAAGGTTGTACGGTGCGGTTTGCCCGACCCTTATGTTCACAGGTCACAGCGGAGAGAGAGGAAGAGAACTCGCTGTTGAGGGAAACTCCAAGAGCACTGAGTTGAACGAGTCACGATTGGAGCAGGGAGAAGTTTACAGGTAGGAGAATTTGCCAAAAAGAGTGCACAGTGGAAGCCTCGTCTTCTTATAGTTATAATCAGGAAGCTCGTGGCCGTTGGATCGAAATAAGAAACCCGGATGAACGCCAAGTGTCAACTACAAATGAGGTCTGCCAAAATTAAACAGACGGTTGAGATCAGTGCACTGTTAAGACGCCTCTACACGGTCGATTCGCTTCTTTTTTGGCGGGAACCCGACGGATGTTTGACAAGTGTCAAAATTAGAAGAAACCCTAAAGATGATTTGATGGGCAGTTAAACAGACGTGACTGTTGCGCGTCTCAATAAGAGGTACTCGAAAAGAGGCGATGAAAAATTTGAATCAATTCTGGATCGACCCCCAACAGAGTAATTGGCACACCATCTTTATATATAGTTCCCGGCACCAACTCGTGTGCTCGTTGGAACCGAGAACTAAGGGACAGATGTTGATGGTGTTTTCAGGTATAAAGATATTTAAAGCAGCACGACGGACAGAAGGGTAATTCCCTCCTTAGGAGAGATCGTTAAAGCCAACCCGACCACTTTAAGGGTCCAGACACCTTGCAGTTTCAGACCAGCCACAACGCTTAGAAACCGAGCACATTTTGGTTTCAGACGAGCATGTTATGATCGGTTACCGAGCACTTGGGTTCAGATAACCGGAAACTATCAGGTCGACAGCAGCATTCTCAGTACAAAGGACTATCATGACCGACTTCATGAAGACCGACCAGATGGCGAGATATGCTCAAGAAGATGACACTCTATTCTTGCGGATAAGATAACAAGTTATCCTTCTTTCACGAGGAAAAGTAATGAGTCAGAATCCAAAAAGAAACAAGAAAAGTGAAGGCAATATTAGACTAGGAATCCTTGCAAGAGGAGGACACTGATTCAACTAGGAATTCTTATACAAATAGGAGTCTGATTTCTGTACTGTTATAAATAGGAGGGCAGAGTATGTGTAAAGGGATCAGAATGATCAAGCTCTGACTTGTAAAAACACAAAAAGATCCGAGAAGCGTGTTTGAGTAATAAAAGTATCATCCTGTTTGTGTCCGTGGACGTATCCAAATCCACCGAACCACGTTAAATCCCCATGTTGATTGGTGCATTTATCTTTTTTCTGCTAAATTTGTCTTTGGTCCCCCATAACCAAACAAATTCACTATTGAAGGAGGATTTCCTCGGGAGTGATATTCCCATATTGCCCTGAGACCAAAATCCGCCGTCAACAAACTCAATAACCAAAAATGCATTATCAACAATCCAAACTAAGCTAATTGCAAGCACAGGCACTAAATCTAAAAAGGCTACAAAATCACAGTCAGTCGTAGATTAAACGGTTAATCAGATCTTACCCATCGTTGCTCATCCTCTAGTATTCTATGATAATTACTCATAATCTCACAAAACACTATGATCTAAACATAACCACGTCTAACAGAAACCCACTAGAAAACCCATCAAATAAATCAAATTTAAGTTCAATTCCTAAAATTCTGAATCCATTACTACACAAATCACATAATGATCTTCCATAAAACCCTGGCTAGCATTAACAGTGAAATCGTAGAATCATCCAAACAAAACCAAAAATTAAAATAGAGTTAAAAATATTAAACAACAATCAAAATCCAACAGCCCCAAAATTTCCCAAATTGCTAGGGTTCTTACCAAATTCCCAAATTCCTCTATTGTCTCAATCCAATTAATTCCTTTCAATTTCAAAGTTAAATCCAATTTTGGATTACGATAATATAGTCATTTTCATCATCCTTAATTCAATTTTGGATTTCATTTCAATAAATCAAACAAAGCCATAAACACCCAACTCAAGGAACTCATTGCATAGAGTACTTACAAGTTGTACGAATCCTTTCTCTTCTTGCTCGCCCCCTCTCATCCCTGCCTCTGCTCCTGCTCTCGGTCATCTTTTCTCTCAGGTCTCTCTCTCTCACTCTCCTATTTTCGGTCTGTCCCCATTCTCTCTTCTTTCGACCTGCTCCCAAACTTTCAGTCTTCGTCCTTTTCTCCTTCCTCTTTTTCGGCCCTCTACTCCCCTCAATCCATTTTCTCTCTCGACCCTTCTGTTTTCTCTCTGCTGTTCTCCTTTCTTTCAACGTGTGTGTGTTATATGTATTACACGTGTGTGTGCTTATATAATATATGGGTGTGTGTAGAATTTTCTAGGGTGTATTAAGTGTTTTGATCATGCACGTGTGTATTACATAAATATCTTGATTTTATTCTTCATTTTAATTGCTAAATTCCAATTTGACCCTTCTAATTAATTCTTTATTATTATTTATAACTCATCTCTTATAATATTTTCCCCTTTTTCTGTAAAAATAAATCTCGTGTTCAAACTCCGTTTTTCAAACGAAAATAATATTTACGCAAAAATGCTAAAACAACCTGGGATGTTACAGCCAGTCTCGGATCTTGAGTAAGAATCACTCAATGGAAGGAAAAACGCTTAATATTTGTGAGGGTTTTTCACGTGCAAATTGACAACCAATTTATTATCTTTGTTAAGGTCTCATCATCATACACCCTTAAACATACATTCTAAACACATAATAAAGCGCGTATAAATAAACAATAATGATATGCGGATGGATACTTTACACATTGATCCTAGATCAAATCTCTCCCTTTCTCTCTCCCGCTAGCACATGTATTACTTCTACCCGTTACACTACACTTTTAATCGTTACGGGTCTCAAAGCCCGATTAACGTCCAACGTCAATTTAATTAAAGACCAATGGACTTTTAATTAATTTCTTAAGGCGTGAACTTTTGGCCAACTTGGGTCGAACCCAATAACCAAAGTCCAATCCGGGAGTTACTCCATAAGCCCAGAAATCAATTTAGGCCCATTAGGCCCAATTAAACTTTAAAGGTCCATTAGTCGCATTTGGGCTTTATGGAAGCGGTTTTGGGTCCAATTGGATCCAACCAATTTAGCCTAAACCCAACTTGATACAACCAAGCCCAATTACAACACATTAAGCCCAAATCCAATTTTAAGGCCCAACATAATTAAATTACAAAAAATTCCAAATTCCCAATTTAATTACCTAAAGTATGTTACACAATTAATTACCCAATTAACATTTCTAAAACATCAATTAGCCTAATTAATCATGCTCTTCAATATTAAATCATGTCCAACATAATTTAACAAAAATCAAACCCAAATCACATGCTATAACTCTCGGCAATATAGGGATTTTCATATCAATTCCGAATTCAATCCAATGAAATCCAAATTAACATTAAATCCACATTTTCAATTGATTCAAGTCATCCAATGATCAAAAATCAAAAAATCACCAAGACCATTAGGGCTATTGACTTTCGGCCAACTCAAAAATTTGGGGAAAAAATGATCCAATCACAATTTCTTCAAATTGATCTAATCAATCCTCAATTAAACATGTTATAAGCATACTCAAACATCCAATTCATTCAAATCATGCTCAAAAACATTTTACCCAAATTTTAAGCCCTAAAAAATTTTCATGCTTAACCTTGCTCTTGATACCATTGTTGGAAAAACTAAGCATTCCAAGATCATTTCAAGCATTGAAAATAAGTGCGAATACAACGAGGGAGTTGCGAAATACTCACATCGATCGGTTGAGCGACGCGCGAGGCAATAAAAATTTCTGTTTTCTGCCTCCATGGACTGCTCGGCAATGGCAGATTTCCTCACTGTTTTGGCGTCCATTGATGCTCATGGAACAAGCTCCAAGCTTTGTCAAACGATTCCCGGCTCATGGGTGGACTTCCCTATCACCTTCGCATGTCTCTCGGAGTGCTAACTCTCTTGATTTTTGCCACAAAATCAACACTTTTGCTTCCCTATCTCACGGTTTTGCCCAGCAAACCAGTGAAGAAAATGGCAGTGAATGTCGAGAGAGAGGAGAAGAATTTTGCTCCAAAAACGTGAACAAAATGGAGGAAAGAGAGAGATAAAATGTGTAATGATTTTCAAAAACATATACACTTTTGGTTTTACAAAAGTCAAAAAATTAAAGCCATAAATGCCAACCACTACATCAATCAAACAATCAATCAATTGTCACATCACTCAAAGTGACATGATTTGACACTTGATGTGACTAGCGACTTGACGCTGGATATGACTTGCATGCCGCACTCAAATTCGAAATGCGAATGCGCTCGTAAATAATCCCGGGCTCGGGTTCGCTAATTCCAAATTAATGAATTTTCCGTTGCGACGTAATTAAATAATATACCTAGCGAAATCACTATTCACGTCGATAACGAATTAATTCTAAATTAATTCGTTCGCCCGAATTAAAATCTAATTTTAATTCTGCGTCGAAATCTAATTTCGTTTAATATATCGAATATATTAATTTATCGATTAATTCCAAATTAATCGTTATCTCTCCTCAATTGATATTTTATCCTAGATAAAATATCTCCGCAATTAATCCCAGATTAATTTTCTCTCTCATCATTAATTAATCCCAGATTAATAAAAGTGCGAGTCATACGTCATCGGTGAATCTTCGGGAAGCGACCCATGAGATCCCTGGATATGTTGGCGGTAAATTCGGTCGTCGGACTATCCGAACACGTAAGTACCAAGTACTATATTTCACAGATTTACAAGACAAGGTTGGCTTCTAGCAAAGCGTCATTCCTACCCAATTCTCCAGAAATATTCTTATAGGAATGAATGATCTATATCAGGCGTAGTATACGTAGTATTGCGTATTTCGATCCAGTATCAGATGATCACATGCAAGGCCTGGGGCTGGTACAGTGTCTGCCCCGTACGAATCATATATCGGATTACAAGAAACTAGTCTCTTTAATATCGGATAATCATGACCAAGTCATATTATCCCGACGGTTGCAACCTTTTTAGAGAACAAGTTATGTATCCCTACGCGATCATCATCTACATATGACTGGAGTGACACTCCGTCTTGACATCACACCCAACACACTACAATTCTCAATATACCCAGCATAGGCGTACACAGAACCTATTAAAGCCCTGGAAGACCGCAACCAAAGTATATTGATTGTCGCAAGTATTAACGGTGTAAGTCTCAGGTTAAGACCAAATACACCTACCCTGATTTCGGACTTCCATAGACACATAGTCATACTACCAATGGAATTCCGAGGGGGTCTATCCAGATCGAAGCTGTTTCCCGTACCATCGGTAAAACACAACCTCCTATTACACTTGCATGAGTATCCTATACCCAAATATATGAGAACTATGTAATACTAGTCTTTTACGTATTCATCGATGTCTGATCTTGATAATACTCTGACTAGGGATATTTAATGATTTATCATTCATAGACTGATACTGTCTCATATCATTCTCAATCCAGGAATAAATCATAGGGACCTCCTATCATTTATACATCTAGGTTATCTAATCACAAATGATAAGAGTGCAATCTCCTTTATCACATAGTTAATTTGTACAACAACACCATGATCTGTACAAATAGTGACGCTATAGGTCATAATTGTCCAACAATCTCCCACTTGGCCTATAGCCCGTCACTCGATTGTCTGACACCCGAACTGTGTACGGTTTGCTCAAATTACTGAGAAAAGGTTTTCGTCAGCGGATTTGCATGATTATCGTCTGATGCGATTTATACGATCATCACATCACCACGATGTATAATCCGAACAAATCAGATGAATATCGAAGTATGTATCTGGATCGTTGATGAGACCATTAACTCTTTAACCTGTGCTGACGCCTAGCTCAGCTGCTAACAGAACTATATCTAATCTAATTAGATTTATTTATCGACCCAGAAGGCTTTTATTGCTGCCTCAGCTGCAGCAATAACCCGCATTTGTTGTTTATTCAGTAACAGTATCTTGCTTGGAATATTTCCAGCTCATTGTACCGTTATTCAAACTGTATTGTACCATTTTCGACTTTTAGTCGTCTTTATCGGTCAGGAAACTTGCAACAGTGATCCCAGTCACTTAATGTTCTCCATCTCCATAGTTTAAGACATCATCCTTAGTTCTATAAGAAACTAACAGATGTTCTTAATATCAATCCAGTGACTATCACTCGGATTGGCCTGTTTGTGAATCCATATGCTCAAAGCGTATGAGACACCAGGTCAAGTACATTTTTCAATGTACGATTTCTCGGAGAGTTTTCTCGAAAGCCAAGCTTTCACCGATTATTATTATGGGAATATCATTTCCAAGAAATGACATATTATCATTATTTATAGGACAGCCACTTTCAGTGCTCTCCCACTAACCCTCTTATATACACAAGAATCATTTCGTTTTGAATTAAATCATAAACCATCATGATTACATCAAAAATGATAATTCCAAGAACCTATGCTTGCTTCAATCCAAACATGGATCGAACAACCTGCAAACCTTGTTTGCTAGTTTTGGTACGACAAAACCGACAGGATGTTATAAACATCCTCCAAAAGGTTTCCTTTTCAGGAAAGCGATTTTCCCGTAAAGCTGTCACATTTCATAAATGAAACACGCAGCTTTAGCAAGCATTATCCAAATGGATTAACCGTGGCAACGGGTAAAAGGTTGAATCGTAATCAACACAATGTTGATAACGATACCTTTCCGCTACAAGCCTAGCTTTATTCGTTAGTATGTCATCTATGTACGCCTTCCTAGAAGACTTATATAGTACCAATAGGCACAATGCCTTACGGTACATCAACTAGTATCCAAACTTGTTGATATACATGGAATCCATTTCGAATTCATGGCACTTTTCCATGATAGGGAGTCGATACCTTGTATCACTTGCTCATATGTAGTCAGTTGGTATACCTCAATAAGATTAACATCTTTATGAGATGAGATTAGAAACCCATACCCCAGGTTGTTTTCTGACTCTCTCTGACATACGCGGTTCTTGTGTATTCGAAGATTTCTGGTATAGTTTCATCCTCGATGAACTATTTATATTCCATTAGGATTCGATGCCTGGAATAGTATTACTCCGATTATATTATCGAGTTTTACTATCCTCCCACTTACCACTGCATATCGGTATTCCTCTTAGGAAAACCGCATGGCGAGCAACAATAACATTGTTCTCTTGTGATATGTATAAGTACTATACTTATGGTATCCCTAGGATAACCTACAATTGACACTTATCCAATTTGGGTTTTAGTTTGGTATCATCCAAACATATGCCCAGCATTCCCAAATTTTCAGGAATAAGAAACCTGGTTTCTTTCCTAATCATATATAATATGAAGTCTGTCAAACAGATTATTATGGAACCATATTATAAATAAGTTATGCACTGTTTTTAATTATCCGTTGAAGGAAATGGTAGCTCAGAGCGACTCATGATTAACCTTATCATGTCCAACAAAATTCGGTTCATCCTATTTGGACACACCGTCAAACAGACGTGTTCCGGGAGGAGTCCTCATTGAAAAAATACTATATTCTTTCAAGTATATTAAAACTTATTGCTTAAGTATTTTCCATTACGGTCTTACCGTGACGGTTTAACACTTTAGCTTATCTGTCTGTATCATATCTACCTCTAGCCTAGCTAGACATGGACCCACTTGCTTCACTATGAACTATGACTAACAGATTGGTGGCATTTACACTTTTACCAAGTAAATAGTGTTTTAGGCACTTTGCCCAATAAACTAGATTCGTAGACTTTATTTGAATAGGATCAAATCAGTTCTAGTACCCACCCTTCAAAAGTGTGGATATACGAGTCTTGTTTGATTGTGTCCCAGACAACAATGCCACAATTAGTTTCTTCTGATCAAATCAGTTTGAACTATTTGTTTGTCATATTATATTTCTGAGATTTATTTATATTCAAAATATAAATGTTGTTATTCACATCTAATGTGATTATCTCAATATCATCTTTATATAATAAAACACTTTAGTGTTCTAAAATATAAAGGTTCACCCGCAGCGGGTTAAACATTGATATAGAGATAATGTTCCTTGTCAAACTAGTTACATTATAACAATTTCTTAATTTAGGTATACACCCGAGGGTAGTTCCTAAAATTAGGTATATACGGTTAAAACAGCGACTTTCGTCCCGTTTCCAATTCGCAGATTAAATCTCAATTGAAATCAGTATCCTGCTCAAAGCAGATTCTGAACATCAATGTATATATTTATGTATCATACTAAGTATTTAAAATCCAATTTTAATACTAGTAGTGAACATATTTATGACAAACATATTTAAAGCCGGAGCCTTGCATCGTCTTTAATTCCTTCATGTCTGCTTTGTCCAAACGGCAGTCACGCTTCCGCAATCCCGTTTGCCACATTTTAGGCAGACATTTTGGGATATGTCCTTTATCTTCCCAGAAGATTATAATGATTTTGCCTTTGCCCTTTTCATATTTCAGAAGCCTTTGGCCAAGCCTCGGGTTTCTAGAATATCGAAGTAAGGTGTGCCTTGCGCTACTTGCCTTATTGTAAATTTTGACTTTATCTCCTTGAGAATAGTCATTAACTCTCCAAGATTTATTATTGCAATTTAGTACTTCTAAAATCGAAGTATAGATTTATGAAGATCCTTCGATTTCATTATCATACTTTAAAGATCTAATCCTTTGTTCTGATTCAGAAATTAAGGAGTCTACTGCGACAAGCTTAATGGATTAAGCACTTAAGTTATCATCACATGATCTTCTAAAGATTATGCTCTACTGTTTGCTTAACTCCGGGCTTAGGCCTAATATGTTATTTTATCAAATAAAGTAACTTATTAGTTTCCAGGACCATCCTGAAATTTTATTCCCAATTTGAAAATTAAGCCATTTAAATACATTTTCACCCAGGATTATGTTTTAAATGTCAATCTTTCAATTTTTATCTTGATTCTAATAGTTCAACTATTTAATCAACGATTTAGGTACTATTTATTATTATGATTACAATAGTCCAACTATTTAATCAACTATAATTTAATAGATTAAAATCAATTATATTGATTACTATAATCCAATTATAAAATCAACTATAAATGAATAGTTTGAATACAGTCTAACTGTTAATTAAAACAACGATTTAAATATTAGTCCAACTAACATTTAATTTATATGACGAATGATATTTGTTTTGAGCGCGTATGACAAGTAATTAAACGAATATTGCAAATTCAATTCTTGCCTCCCACTATTTTTCGGCGAGCCTCTAACCATCTGTCGAGTACTCGGGAAACCGTGTTTCCTAGCGGGCTAGGATCCCGTTAAATATCACACAATCTTGACTTTGGCCAACAAATTGTATGATAATTAACTAGGTAGATCTCTAAGATCAATTGGATCCAATCCAATTCCTAGATCCAGTAGGGGGACATCCAAGTCCGGAACATATATCTTATATATGCCAATACATCCAATGTATTACCTAACCTTTTTCGTCTGAATCAACTAAGCCTTGGCTTTGGCACAACAAACTTAGTGATCCCAGTTAAGCGCGACCCATTGACCATGTAAAGCTTCGTAATCAATGTCGATGGACAAGAAGTGGTATTGACTTTGGCCAACAAACCATAACTTGGACAAGACACCAATATGGAAAAAAGCCTTCGTGATTCAAACACATCCTCGACGGACAAAGGCCTTGACTTTGGCCAACAAGCCAATGCCAGTCTCGGATCTTGAGTAAGAATCACTCAAGGGAAGGAAAAATGCTTAATATTTATGAGGGTTTTTCGCGTGCAAATTGGCAACCAATTTATTATCTTTGTTAAGGTCTCATAATCATACACCCTTAAACATGCATTCTAAACACATAATAAAGCGCATATAAATAAACAATAATGATATGTGGATGGATACTTTACACATTGATCCTAGATTAAATCTCTCTCTTTCTCTCTCCCGCTAGCACATGTATTACTTCTACCCGTTACACTACACTTCTAAAGAAACCTCATTAACATTGATGGGAATATGTGAGAAGAGAATACAATATCCATCCGATATACATTATTGTTAGTGTTCCTAGAACATGCCAAGGATCTAATAAGCATGTAAAGGTGTCATAAATTCAAAATAATTTGCAGAATATACTTACAATGAACGAAGATTTGAGCTTTAAAATTTTGAGAAGAGATCTCCAAGATCCAAGCTTTAAGTGATGATTCCAACTCTTGAAGTAGTTTCCCTATCACCTTAGTTGATTTCTCCAAGTGCTAGCTTTGTTGATTTTGCAACAAAATCAAAGAGAGGGAAGGATGAAGCTCACGCCCAAATGGAGGCTTCAAGGGTTTTCATTTTCCAAAATGTGTTCCAAGTGTGTAGAGTGAAGAGAGAAAGAAGGCTTTTTGGTTTTGTTAAAGGGTTTTACCCTTTTACCCAAAACCATGTAGTTGGGGTAATTTGGTTTCACCTAAACCAAGTGGTTGGAAAGTAAGTGGTTTTGGCATAAATGCCAACCACTTTCCAACCACCACTTCACATGTGTGACATGTGTGAAGTGGGCCCCACCATTTTGAATTCAAAACTCAAAATGTCTCTACGAAGATTTACCGCGGTTCGGTTCCGTTTAATCCGATTAAACGAACTTTCGTCGCTAAATAATTAAATCTAATTTAATTAAATAACGATGCCTCGCAAATATATTACGAACGTCGTCTACGAATTAATTCTAAATTAATTCGTTCATTCGCATTAAAGTCCAACTTTAATTTTGTAATGAAATCCAATTCATATTAATATATCTGATATATTAATTTTAGCCCATACGAATAAATTAAATAGAAAAATCAAATTTAACTATTAAATTTATTTTACCGATTATTCCAAATTAATCACATTCTCTTCTCTCTCTTCCGAACACATTTACTCCCAGATTAAATAATACCTCAATTAATCCCAGATTAATTTTCTCCATCTTAATTAATCCTAGATTAATTCTCTCTCTTAATTAATCCCAGATTAATTCTAATTTAAATCAACTGTCATCGGTGAATCTTTGGAAGCGACCCAAGAGATCCCTGGATATGTTGGCAGTAAATACGATCATCGGATTATCCGAATACGTGCGTACAGTACCACGTGCTTACCGATTTACAAGACATGGTTGGCTTCTAGCAATGCACCGTGCCTACCCAATTCTCCAGAAATATTCTTATTGGAATATATAATCTATGTCAGGCGTAGTATATGTAGTATTGCGTATTGCGATCCAGTATCGAATGTCACGTGCTAGGCCTGGGGCTGGAACTGTGTCTGCCCCGTACGAAGCACATGTCGGATATCTGGTAACTAGTCTCTATAATCGGATATACATGACCTAGTCATAACATCCTGATGATTGCAGTACTTAAGAGCACTAGTACCGTATCTTACGTGACATCATCTCCACTATGACTAGAGTGATACTTCCGTCTTGACATCACACCCAATACACTACGATTCTCAATATACCCAGCAGAGGCGTACACAGAACCGGTTAAAGCCCTGGACGACCAAAACTAAAGCATACCGATTGTCCCAAGCATTAGCGGTGCAAGTCTCAGGTTAAGACCAAATACACCTACCCTGATTTCGGACTTCCATAGACACATAGTCATACTACCAATGGAATTCCGAGGGGTCTATCCAGAGCGAAGCTATTTTCCGTACCATCGGTAAAACACAACCTTCTATTGCACTTGCATGAGTATCCTATACCCAAATATATGAGAACTATGCCGTTATGATCTCACATAACACGCACAAGTGTAATACTAGTCTATTCCGCATTATCCATGTCCAGTCTCGATAATACTACGACTAGGGATATTTAATGATTAATCCTTCGTGGACTGATACTGTCTCATATCATCTCAATCCAGGAACTAATCATAAGGACCTCCTATCATTTATACATCTAGGTGATCTAATCACAAATGATAAGAGTGCAATCTCCTTGTCACAAAGTTAATTTGTACAACAACACCATGATCTATACAAATAGTGACGCTATGGGTCATAATTGTCCAACAATCTCCCACTTGGCCTATAGCCAGTCACTCGAGTGTCTTACACCTGAACTATGTACGGTTTGCTCAAACTGATGAGGAAAGGCTTTCGTCAGTGGATTTGTATGATTATCGTCTGATGCAATTTATTCGATCATCACATCGCCACGATGTATGATCCAAACGAATCATATGAATAGTCGAAGTATATATATGGATCGTTGATGAGACCAGTAATTCTTTAGTCTGCGCTGTAGCCTAGCTCAGCTGCTAACAGAACTATATCTAATCTAATTAGATTTGTTAATGACCCAGATGGCTTCTATTGCTGCCTCAGCCGTAGCAATGACCGGCATTTGTTGTTTATTCGGTAACAATATCTTGCTTGGAAGATTTCCAGCTCACTGTTCCGTTATTCAAACTGTATTATACCGTTGTTTTTATCGGTTAGAAAACTTACAGATCCCAGTCACTCCAAGTTCTCCTTCTCCATAGTTTAAGACATCATCATTAGTTCTATAAGATACTAACAGATGTTCTTAATATCAATCCAGTGACTATCACTTGGATTGACCCATTTGTGACTCCATATGCTCAAAGCGTATAAGACACCAGGTCACGTACATTTTTCAATGTACGAGTTCTTAGAGAGTGTTAACAACTTTAAATCTATCCGAGTAGATCTTTATTCCTAGAATAAAGGTTGTTTCTCCCAAGAATTTTACGGAGAGTTTTCATGAAAGCCAAGCTTTCACCGATTATCTTATGGGAATATCATTTCCAAGAAATGACATATCATCATCATAAGGACATTACTGTCAGTGCGCTCCCACTAACCTCTTTATATACACAAGAATCATTTCGTTTTTAATTAAATCATACATCATTATGATTACATCAAAATGTTAGTTCCAAGAACCCAATGCTTACTTCAATCCATACATGGATCGAATAACCCTGCAAATCTTATTTGCTAGTTTTGGTATGACAAAACCGTCAGGATGTTATAAACATCCTCCAAAAAGGTTTCCGTTTAAGGAAAGAGATTTTGACGTTCAGCTGCTATATTTCATGAATGAAACATGCAGCATCAACAAGCATTATCCAGATGGATTTATCCATGGCAACAGGTAAAAGGTTTCATTATAATCAACACAATGTTGATAACGATACCTTTCCACTACAAGCCTAGCTTAGTACGTTGGTATGCTGCCATCCACGTATGTCTTCCTTGAAGACTTATATAGTACCAATAGGCACAATGCCTTACGGTACAACAACTATTGTCCAAACATAGTTGATATACATGGAATCCATTTCGGACTCATGGCACTTTGCCATAATAGGGAGTCGATACCTTGTATCACTTCCTCATACGTAGTAAATTGGTATTTCTCAAAAGATTGACATCTTTATGAGGTGAGATCAGAAACCGATACCCCAGGTTGTTTTCTGACTCTATCCGACCTACGCGGTTCTTGTGTATTCGAAGATTACTGGTATAGTTTCATCCTTGATGAACTGTTTGTGTTCCATTAAGTACTTGGTGCCTTGAACAGTATAACTCCGATTTTTCATCGAGTTTTTCTATCCTCCCACTTACCACTGCATATCGGTATTCCTCTTAGGAAAACCACATGGTGAGAAACAATTACATAGTTCTCTAGTGAGTTGTATAAGTACTATACTTTTGTTTCCTTAGGATAACCAATTACATTAGGCACTTATCCAATTTGGGTTCTAGTTTGGTATCATCCAAACGTATGCCTAGCATTCCCAAATCATCAGGAGTGAGAAAGCCCAGTTTCTTTCCTGTTTATATCTAATATGAAATCTGTCAAATAGATTTTTATGGAACCTTATTCAAAATAAGTATTGCACTGTTAATGCTTATCCATTTTGAAGGAAAATGGTAGCTCAGAGCAACTCATGATTAACCTTATCATGTCTAACAAAATTTGGTTTCTCCGTTCGGACACACCGTCAAACTGACGTGTTCCGGGAGGAGTCCTCATTGAAAGAATACTATACTCTTTCAAGTATATGAGAAACTTACTGCTTAAGTATTTTCATCATGGTCAAACCGTGATGTTTTAATACTTTAGCCGATCTATTCGTCTATTTCGTGTCGAAACTCTAAAAGTTTCTGATTTGTGTTTCAAAAGAAACATATAACCATAACACGATGCCACATCCGTAAGGTCACGAAACATTCATATCCACCTCTAGCCTAGCTAGACATGGGCCTACTTGCTTCACTATGAATAGGGCTAACAAATCGGTGGTTCTTGCACTTTCACCAAGTAAAAGGTATTTTAGGTACTTTACCTAATAAACTAGATTTGTAGACTTTATTTGAGTGGAATCAAATCTGTCCTAGTATCCACTCTTCAAAAGTGTGGATATACGAGTCTTGTTTAATTGTGTCCCAGACAACACTGTCATAAATAAGTCTCATCTGATCAAATCAGTGTGAGCTATTTGTTTGTCATATTATATGTTTGAGATTTATTTATATTCAAAATATAAATATTGTTATTCACATCTAATGTGTTTATCTCAATATCATCTTTATAAAATAAAACACTTTAGTGTTCTAGAATATAAAGGTATACTCGCAACGAGTTATACTCGATATAGAGATAATGTTTATAGTCAAACTAGTTACATTATAACAGTTTCCTAATTTAAGTACACACCCAAATGGTAGTTGAAACAGTGACTGTCGTCCCGTTTCCGATTCACAGATTAATCTCATATGAAGTCAGTATCCTGCTCACAGCAGATTCTGCACATCATTGCATATTTATGTATCACACTAAGTATTTAAAATCCAATTTTAATACTAGTAGTGAACATATTTATGACAAACATATTTGAAGTCAGAGCCTTGCTCGTCTTCAATTCCTTCATGTCTCATTTGTCCATACGGCAGTCATGCTTCAATGACCCCGTTTGCCACAATTTAGACAGACATCTTGGGATATGTCATTTATCTTCCTAGAAGATTATAATGATTTTGCCTTTGCCCTTTTCACATTCCAGAAGTCTTTGGCCAAGCCTTGGCCTTCTAGAATATTGAAGTAAGATGCGTCTTGCGCTACTTGCCTTATTGCAAACTTTGGCTTTGGTCTCCTTGAGAATAGTCATTAACTCTCCAAGAGTTGTTTATTGCAATTTAATATTTCTAAGATCTAAGAATAGATCTATGAAGATCCTTCAATTTCTTCATCATACTTTAAGGATCTAATCCTTAATTCTGATTAGGAAATTAAGGAGTCATTATGGCAAGCATAATGGATTAAGCACTAAAGTTATCATCACATGAATCTTCCAAAGATCATGCTCTACTATTTTCTTAACTCCGGGCTTAGGCCTAAGATGTTATTTTATCAAATAAAGTAACTTCTTAGTTTCAGGACTATCATGAAATTTATTCCCAATTTGAAAATTAAAGTCGTTTAAACACATTTTCCCTAGGATAATGTTTTAAACATTAATCTTTCATTTTAATCTTGATTCTAATAGTCCAACTATTTTATCAACGATTTTAGGTACAATTTAATGTAATGATTACTATAGTCTAACTATATAACTTATTACAATTTTATTAGTTAAAATCAAATATATATTGATTACTATAATCCAATTATATAATCATTATACATGGTTAGTAAAATCCAAATATATTGATTACTATAATCCAATTATATAATCAAATATAAATGATAGGTAAAATTCAAATATATTGATTACTATAATCCAATTATATAATCATATAAATGAAGTAGTTTGAATACAGTCTAACTTTTAATTAAAACAACAATAATATTAGTCCAACTAATATATAATTTATTTGACGAATGATATTTGATTGAGCGCGTATGGCAAGTAACTAAACGAATATTGCAAATCTAATACTTGCCTCCCACTATTTTTCGGCGAGCCTCTAACCCTCTGTGGAGTACTCGGGAAACCTAGTTTCCTAGTGGGCTAGGATCCCGTTAAATAACACACAATCTTGACTTTGGCCAACAAATTGTATGATAGTTAACTAGGTAGATCTCTAAGATCAATTGGATCTCATCCAATTCCTAGATCCAGTAGGTGGACATCCAAGTCCGAAACATATATCTTATATATGCCAATATATCAAATATATTACCTAACCTTTTTCCTCTGAATCAACTAAGCCTTGGCTTTGGCACACAAAAACTTAATGATCCCAGTTAAGCGGAACCCATTGACATGGAAAGCTTCGTAATCAATGTCGATGGACAATAAGTGATCTTGACTTTGGCCAACAAATCACGACTTGGACAATACACTGATTTGGAATAAAACTCTCATGATTCAAACATATCCGCAATTGACAAAGGTCTTGACTTTGGCCAACAAACCAATGCCAACTTTGGATCTTGAGTAAGAATCACTCAAAGGAAGGAAAAACGCTTAATATGATTTGAGGGTTTTTCGCGTGCAAATTGGCAACCAATTTATTATCTTTGTTAAGGTCTCATCATCATACACCCTTAAACATGCATTCTAAATACATAATAAAGCGAGTATAAATAAATAAATTAATAATGATATACAATGGATATGTCACAAATTGTTCCTAGAACAAATCACTCCACTCTCCTTTCCTCTCCCCGGCTAGAACTATTCTAACTTCTACCCAATTACATAATACAATAAAGAAACCTCATTTACATTGAGGGGAATAGGTGAGAAGAGAAATACAATGAGAGATGAGATAAAAGGCTGGACACGTAGGTCCAATTTAAATAAATTCTAAATTTATTACAAATTCCAAAATTGCCCTCGCCCTTCTAATATCCATCCGATATAGATTATTCATACAACACATTCATGTATTCATACAAATCATGTTATTCAATCAATCTAATCCAATTAATTAATCTTTGAATTAATGACCATATAATGTTCATACAAAGATTTGATTTGTGTGAGTCAAACTCGTTTAAGAATAAATACTCAAAGTAAGTATTCTTGAATTATATTGAACTACAAATTTAAATCCAATTTATTTGTATTCAATACTAATTCCAAATTTAATTCCAAATTAAATATTTACACTTACTTAAAAGCCTTAAAGACTTGGATTCCAAATCCAATCTTAAGGGTCTCAAAGGCCCAATAACATCCAATGTCATTTCAATTAAAGTCCAATGGGCTTTTAATTGATTCTAAGGCATGGGCTTTGGCCATAATGAATCAAACCCAAAATGCCAAGGCCCAATAGGAATCACCACCCTATTGCCAACAAATCAATTTAGGCCCATTAGGCCCAATTAAATTCTTTAAAGGGCCAAGTGATGTATTTGGACTTTATGGAATTGGTTTTGGGCCCAATTGGATCCAATCCAAAAGTCCAAAACCAAACTTAGTCAAACCAAGCCCATTAAGCCCAAATACACACTTTTAACCTAATTCATAATTAAAGGCTTATTAACATAATTATAATATTCCAAATATCACAATTATTTTAATTAAAGTGTATTAGCCATGATTAATTAATTAAACTCAATATTTCCAAAATACCAATTAACTTAATTAATCATGCTTAATCCATCAATTCATGCTCAACACAAATTGAAGCCAAAACACATCATTTCATGCTCAACACAAATTGAATCCTAAATTCATCATTTCATGCTCAACATGCTCTTTGATTTTAACATAAACATTATTGACTTTGATTCTATTCTAATCAAACCAACAATCAACATTTAAACATGCATTTAAACATATCATTTCATGTTACAAAAATTAAAAAACTGCAGTCCACTGCACATATAGATTCAGCCATACTAAGAAAAAATTAATTTTTGATTCATTTGATTTGTTTCAAATCTAATCATGCATAACTCTAAGTTATCATATTCTAAGCATGCTCAAAGCATCAATTTGAAAGAATCATGTTCAAAACATAAAAGCCCCAAATTTTAGTCTCATGAACCCTAAAATTTTCATGCTTAAAATTGGCTCTTGATACCATTGTTAGTGTTCCTAGAACATGCCAATGATCTAATAAGCATGTAAAGGTGTTCATAAATTCAAAATAAGTGTCGGAATATACTTACAATGAACAGATTTGAGCTTTAAAATTTTGAGAAGAGATCTCCAAGATCCAAGCTTTAAGTGATGATTCCAACTCTTGAAATAGTTTCCCTATCACCTTAGTTGATTTCTCCAAATGCTAGCTTTGTTGATTTTGCAACAAAATCAAAGAGAGGGAAGGATGAAGCTCACGCCCAAATGGAGGCTTCAAGGGTTTTCATTTTCCAAAATGTGTTCCAAGTGTGTAGAGTGAAGAGAGAAAGAAGCCTTTTTGGTTTTGTAAAAGGGTTTTACCCTTTTACCCAAAACCATGTAGTTGGGGTAATTTGGTTTCACCTAAACCAAGTGGTTGGAAAGTAAGTGGTTTTGGCATAAATGCCAACCACTTTACAACCACCACTTCACATGTGTGACATGTGTGAAGTGGGCCCCACCATTTTGAATTCAAAACTCAAAATGTCTCTACGAACATTTACCGCGGCTCGGTTCCGTTTAATCCGATTAAACGAACTTTCGTCGCTAAATAATTAAATCTAATTTAATTAAATAACGATGCCTCGCAAATATATTACGAACGTCGTCTACGAATTAATTCTAAATTAATTCGTTCATTCGCATTAAAGTCCAACTTTAATTTCGTAATGAAATCCAATTCATATTAATATATCCGATATATTAATTTTAGCCCATACGAATAAATTAAATAGAAAAATCAAATTTAACTATTAAATTTATTTTACCGATTAATTCCAAATTAATCTCGTTCTCTATCTTCCGAACACATTTAATCCCAGATTAATTTTCTCCATCTTAAATAATCCCAGATTAATTCTCTCTCTTAATTAATCCCATATTGATTCTAATTTAAATCAACTGTCATTGGTGAATCTTTGGGAAGCGACCCAAGAGATCCCTGGATATGTTGGCAGTAAATACGGTCATCGGATTATCCGAATACGTGCGTACCTCGTACCACGTGCTTACCGATTTACAAGACATGGTTGGCTTCTAGCAAAGCACCGTGCCTACCCAATTCTCCAGAAATATTCTTACTGGAATATATAATCTATGTCAGGCGTAGTATACATAGTATTGCGTATTGCGATCCAGTATCGAATGTCACTTGCTAGGCCTGGGGCTGGAACTGTGTCTGCCCCGTACGAAGCACATGTCGGATGTGTGGTAACTAGTCTCTATAATCGGATATACATGACATAGTCATGACATCCCGATGACTGCAGTACTTAAGAGCACTAGTACCGTATCCTACGTGACATCATCTCCACTATGACTGGAGTGATACTTCCGTCTTGACATCACACCCAATACACTACGATTCTCAATATACCCAGCAGAGGCGTACAGAGAACCGGTTAAAGCCCTGGACGACCAAAACTAAAGCATACCGATTGTCCCAAGCATTAGCGGTGCAAGTCTCAGGTTAAGACCATACACACCTACCCTGATTTCGGACTTCCATAGATACATAGTCATACTACCAATGGAATTCTGAGGGGTCTATCTAGAGCGAAGCTATTTTCCGTACCATCGGTAAAACACAACCTTCTATTGCACTTGCATGAGTATCCTATACCCAAATATATGAGAACTATGTCGTTATGATCTCACATAACACGCACAAGTGTAATACTAGTCTATTCCGCATTATCGATGTCCAGTCTCGATAATACTACGACTAGGGATATTTAATGATTAATCCTTCGTGGACTGATATTGTCTCATATCATCTCAATCCAGGAACTAATCATAAGGACCTCCTATCATTTATACATCTAGGTGATCTAATCACAAATGATAAGAGTGAAATCTCCTTGTCACATAGTTAATTTGTACAACAACACCATGATCTGCACAAATAGTGACGCTATGGGTCATAATTGTCCAACAATTATTCATGCATCGCAACCATGTATTCACACAAGCATGTTATCAATCAATCTAATCCAATTAATTAATCTGATAATTAGTAACCATCCAATATTCAAACAACGATTTGATTTTGCGCGAGTCAAACTCGTTTTGCGAATAAGTACTCAAAGTACGAATTCTTGAATTAAATTAAACTACATAATTAAATCCAATTCAATTTGTATTTAATTCTAATTCACTATTTAATTCCAAATTAAATACTACACTTTATTAATAAACCTTTTACAACTTAAATTTCAAATTTAATCGTTACGGGTCTCAAAGCCCGATTAACGTCCAACGTCAATTTAATTAAAGTCCAATGGGCTTTTAATAAATTTCTTAAGGCGTGGACTTTTGGTCAACTCGGGTCGAACCCAATAACCAAAGTCCAATCCGGGAGTTACCCCATAAGCCCAGAAATCAATTTAGGCCCATTAGGCCCAATTAAACTTTAAAGGTCCATTAGTCGCATTTGGGCTTTATGGAAGCAGTTTTGGGCCCAATTGGATCCAACCAATATAGCCTAAACCCAACTTGATACAACCAAGCCCAATAAGCCCAATTACAACTCATTAAGCCCAAATCCAATTTTAAGGCCCAACATAATTAATTACAAAAAATTCCAAATTCCCAATTTAATTACCTAAAGTGTGTTACACAATTAATTACCCAATTAACATTTCTAAAACATCAATTAGCCTAATTAATCATGCTCTTCAATATTAAATCATGTCCAACATAATTAAAAAAAAAAAAATCAAACCCAAATCACATGCTATAACTCTCGGCAATATAGGGATTTTCATATCAATTCCGAATTCAATCCAATCAAATCCAAATTAACATTAAATCCACATTTCCAATTGATTCAAGTCATCCAATGATCAAAAATAAAAAAATCACCAAGACCATTAGGGCTATTGACTTTCGGCCAACTCAAAAATTTGGGGAAAAAATGATCCAATCACAATTTCTTCAAATTGATCTAATCAATCCTCAATTAAACATGTTATAAGCATACTCAAACATCCAATTCATTCAAATCATGCTCAAAAACATTTAACCCAAATTTTAAGCCCTAAAATATTTTCATGCTTAACCTTGCTCTTGATACCATTGTTGGAAAAACTAAGCATTCCAAGATCATTTAAAGCATTGAAAATAAGTGCGAATACAACGAGGGAGTTGCGAAATACTCACACATCGATCGGTTGAGCGACGCGCGAGGCAACAAAAATTTCTGTTTTCTGCCTCTGTGGACTGCTCGGCATTGCCAGATTTCCTCATTGTTTTGGCGTCCATTAATGCTCACGGAACAAGCTCCAAGCTTCGTCAAACGATTCTCGGCACATGGGTGGACTTCCCTATCACCTTCACATGTCTCTTACAGTGCTAGCTCTCTTGATTTTTGCCACAAAATCAACACTTTTGCTTCCCTATCTCACGGTTTTGCCCAACAAACTAGTGAAGAAAATGGCAGTGAATGCCGAGAGATAGGAGAAGAATTTTGCTCCAAAAACGTGAAAAAAAGGGAGGAAAGAGAGAGATAAAATGTGTAATTGATTTTCAAAAACATACACACACTTTTGGCTTTACAAAAGTCAAACAATTAAAGCCATAATGCCAACCACTACATCAATCAATTAATCAATCAATTGTCACATCACTCCAAGTGACATGATTTGACGGTTGATGTGACTAGCGATTTGACGTTTGATATGACTTGCGTGCCGCACTCGAATTCGAAATGTAATGCGCTCGTAAAAAATCCCGGGCTAGGGTTCGCTAATTCCAAATTAACGAATTTTCCGTTGCGACGTAATTAAATGATTATGCCTAGCGAAATCACTATTCACGTCACTAACGAATTAATTCTAAATTAATTCGTTCGCCCGAATTAAAATCTAATTTTAATTCCGCGTCGAAATCTAATTTCTTTTAATATATCGAATATATTAATTTATCGATTAATTCCAAATTAATTGTTATCTCTCCTCAATTGATATTTTATCCCAGATAAAATATCTCCGCAATTAATCCCAGATTAATTTTCTCTCTCATCATGCATCGCAACCATGTATTCACACAAGCATGTTATCAATCAATCTAATCCAATTAATTAATCTGATAATTAGTGACCATCCTATGTTCAAACAACGATTTGATTTTGCGCGAGTCAAACTCGTTTTGCGAATAAGTACTCAAAGTACGAATTCTCGAATTAAATTAAACTTCATAATTAAATCCAATTCATTTGTATTTAATTCTAATTCACTATTTAATTCCAAATTAAATACTACACTTTATTAATAAACCTTTTACGACTTAAATTTCAAATTTAATCGTTACGGGTCTCAAAGCCCGATTAACGTCCAACGTCAATTTAATTAAAGTCCAATGGGCTTTTAATAAATTTCTTAAGGCGTGGACTTTTGGTCAACTCGGGTCGAACCCAATAACCAAAGTCCAATCCGGGAGTTACCCCATAAGCCCAGAAATCAATTTAGGCCCATTAGGCCCAATTAAACTTTAAAGGTCCATTAGTCGCATTTGGGCTTTATGGAAGCAGTTTTGGGCCCAATTGGATCCAACCAATATAGCCTAAACCCAACTTTATACAACCAAGCCCAATAAGCCCAATTACAACACATTAAGCCCAAATCCAATTTTAAGGCCCAACATAATTAAATTACAAAAAATTCCAAATTCCCAATTTAATTACCTAAAGTGTGTTACACAATTAATTACCCAATTAATATTTCTAAAACATCAATTAGCCTAATTAATCATGCTCTTCAATATTAAATCATGTCCAACATAATTTAAAAAAAATCAAACCCAAATCACATGCTATAACTCTCGGCAATATAGGGATTTTCATATCAATTCCGAATTCAATCCAATCAAATCCAAATTAACATTAAATCCACATTTCCAATTGATTCAAGTCATCCAATGATCAAAAATAAAAAAATCACCAAGACCATTAGGGCTATTGACTTTCGGCCAACTCAAAAATTTGGGGAAAAAATGATCCAATCACAATTTCTTCAAATTGATCTAATCAATCCTCAATTAAACATGTTATAAGCATACTCAAACATCCAATTCATTCAAATCATGCTCAAAAACATTTAACCCAAAATTTAAGCCCTAAAATATTTTCATGCTTAACCTTGCTCTTGATACCATTGTTGGAAAAACTAAGCATTCCAAGATCATTTCAAGCATTGAAAATAAGTGCGAATACAACGAGGGAGTTGCGAAATACTCACATCGATCGGTTGAGCGACGCGCGAGGCAACAAAAATTTCTGTTTTCTGCCTCTGTGGACTGCTCGGCATTGCCAGATTTCCTCATTGTTTTGGCGTCCATTAATGCTCACGGAACAAGCTCCAAGCTTCGTCAAACGATTCTCGGCACATGGGTGGACTTCCCTATCACCTTCACATGTCTCTTACAGTGCTAGCTCTCTTGATTTTTGCCACAAAATCAACACTTTTGCTTCCCTATCTCACGGTTTTGCCCAGCAAACTAGTGAAGAAAATGGCAGTGAATGCCGAGAGATAGGAGAAGAATTTTGCTCCAAAAACGTGAAAAAAAGGGAGGAAAGAGAGAGATAAAATGTGTAATTGATTTTCAAAAACATACACACACTTTTGGCTTTACAAAAGTCAAACAATTAAAGCCATAAATGCCAACCACTACATCAATCAATTAATCAATCAATTGTCACATCACTCCAAGTGACATGATTTGACGGTTGATGTGACTAGCGATTTGACGTTTGATATGACTTGCGTGCCGCACTCGAATTCGAAATGTGAATGCGCTCGTAAAAAATCCCGGGCTCGGGTTCGCTAATTCCAAATTAACGAATTTTCCGTTGCGACGTAATTAAATGATTATGCCTAGCGAAATCACTATTCACGTCACTAACGAATTAATTCTAAATTAATTCGTTCGCCCGAATTAAAATCTAATTTTAATTCCGCGTCGAAATCTAATTTCTTTTAATATATCGAATATATTAATTTATCGATTAATTCCAAATTAATTGTTATCTCTCCTCAATTGATATTTTATCCCAGATAAAATATCTCCGCAATTAATCCCAGATTAATTTTCTCTCTCATCATGCATCGCAACCATGTATTCACACAAGCATGTTATCAATCAATATAATCCAATTAATTAATCTGATAATTAGTGACCATCCTATGTTCAAACAACGATTTGATTTTGCGCGAGTCAAACTCGTTTTGCGAATAAGTACTCAAAGTACGAATTCTCGAATTAAATTAAACTTCATAATTAAATCCAATTCAATTTGTATTTAATACTAATTCGCTATTTAATTCCAAATTAAATATCACACTTTATCAACGAACCTTTACGACTTAAATTCCAAATTTAATCATTACGGGTCTCAAAGCCCGATTAACATCCAACATTAATTTAATTAAAGTCCAATGGGCTTTTAATTAATTTCTTTAAGGCGTGTACTTTTGGTCAACTTGGGTCAAACCCAATAACCAAAGCCCAATCAAGGAATAACCCCATCAGCCTAGAAATCAATTTAGGACCATTAGGCCCAATTAAAATAATTAAGGTCCATTAGTTGCATTTGAACTTTATGGAAACGGTTCTGGGCCCAATTTGATCCAACCAATTTAGCCTAAACCTAACTTGGTACAACCAAGCCCAATTAGCCCATTTACAACTTTACAAGCCCAAATCCAATTTAAGCCCATTTAATTAAATCACAAAAATCCAATTTAACAATTTAATTAACCTAAGTGCAATGCCATAATTAATCACCCAAATTAACATTTCTAAAACATCAATTTAAACAATTAATTATGCTATTTAACATTAAATCATGTCCAACACAATTTATCAAAAATCAAACCCATATCATGCTTTACTACTCTCGGAAATAAGGGGTTTTTTCAAATCGATTTCGATTTCAATCCAATTGAACCCACAATCAATATTAAATCAACATTCCCAATTGATTCAAGTCATCCAATGATCAAAAATCAAAAAATACCAAGAGCCACAAAATAGGGTACCATTCGGCCATGATAAAAAATTTGGGGAAAGTTGATCCAATCAATTTTTCTCCAAATTAGTCATATATAACTCTAAGTTATCATCAAATAAACATAACCAAACACTCAATTAGACAAAATCATACTCCAAGCAAAATTACCCAAATTCAAGTATATGAACCCTAAGTCAAGTTTCATGTTTTTGATCACTCTGATACCATTGTTGGAGTTCTACGGTCCCAAGGATCGAATAATAAGCATAAAACATATGTGCGAATACATCAAGGAGTTGCGGAATACTCACAATGATCGGTTTGCGATGCGACGAACAAAATCTTCAAGCTTTGAGTCCTTGTGGTTCTCGGCAAACTGCAGATTTTGTCTACAAAAAATTCGACCATCATCAACTTTTGAGCTCCAAGCCTTGTGTTGATTCCTTGCTCACGTGTGCGGTTTCCCTATCACCTTTGCAAGACTCCATTGTGTGCTAGCACTTGATGATTTTGCCACAAAATCATCACTCTATTTCTTCTCCATGGCTCTCGGCATTTTGGGCAGAAACCAGAAGAAAAATAACCCTTGTGGGCGTGTGGGAGAGGAGAAGCAAAGAGAGAGAGTTAGTTGTGTATTAGATAATTGATTTCTAAAAATAATTAACATATACCAAATTTTTTATTTATAAAAAAGTCAAGCCATTAAAGGCTTGCCAACTACCAACATCAACTCCCATCAATCAATGAATAGTGACTGGTGTCAATCACTCAAAGTGAAAGACATCCATCACTTGATTGACAAATGATGTGACGCTAGATGCGACTAGCGATTTGACGCTTGATGTGATTTGCGTGCCGCACTCGAATTTGAAATGCGAATGTGCTCGCAAACACTCTCGGGCTCGGGTTCGCTAATTCCAAATTAACGAATTTTCAGTTGCGACGTAATTAAATCTAATTTAATTAAATAATCATGCCTAGCATAATTACTATTCACGTCGCTAACGAATTAATTCTAAATTAACTCGTTTGCCCGAATTAAAATCTAATTTTCATTCCGCGTCGAAATCTAATTTCTTATAATATATTGAATATATTATTTGATCGATTAATTCCAAATTAATCGTTCTCTCTCTTTTAATTGATATTTTATCCCAGATAAAATATCTCCGTAATTAATCCCAGATTAATTTTCTCTCTCATCTAATTAATCCCAGATTAATTAAAGTGCGAGTCATACATCATCGGTGAATCTTCGGGAAGCGACCCATGAGATCCCCGGATATGTTGGCAGTAAATTCGGTCGTCGGACTATCCGAACACGTAAGTACCTAGTACTACGTTTATACCGATTTACAAGACAAGGTTGGCTTCTAGCTAAGCACCATGCCTACCCAATTCTCCAGAAATATCCTTACAGGAATATAGTGATCTATATCAGGCGTAGTATACGTAGTATTGCGTATTTCGATCCAGTATCGGATGTCACATGCTAGGCTTGGGGCTGAAATTGTGTCTGCCCCGTACGAAGCACATATCGGATCTCTGGTAACTAGTCTCTATGATCGGATAAACATGACCTAGTCATTTTATTCTGATGAATGCAGTACTTAAGAGAACTAGTTCCGTATCATACGTGACCATCATCTCCATTTTGACTGGAGTGATACTTCCATCTTGACATCACACCCAATACACTACGATTCTCAATATACCCAGCAGAGGTGTACACAGAACCTGTTAAAGCCCTGGACGACCTAAAACCAAAGTATATTGATTGTCGCAAGTATTAGCGGTGCAAGTCTCAGGTTAAGACCAAATACACCTACCCTGATTTCGGACTTCCATAGACAGATAGTCATACTACCAATGGAATTCTGAGGGGTCTATCCAGAGCGAAGCTGTTTCCCATACCATCGGTAAAACACAACCTCCTACTACACTTGCATGAGTATCCTATACCCAAATATATGAGAACTATGTCGTTATGCCCTCATAATGCACACAAGTGTAATACTAGTCTTTTACGCATTATTAATGTCCAATCTCGATAATACTCTGACTAGGGATATTTAATGATTTATCCTTCGTGGATTGATACTATCTCATATTATCTCAATCCAGGATCTAATCATATGGAGCTCCTATCATTTATACATCTTGGTGATCTAATCACAAATGATAAGAGAGCAATCTCCTTTGTCACATAGTTAATTTATACAACAACACCATGATCTGTACAAATAGTGACGCTATGGGTCATAACTGTCCAACATTGTGTAGTGTGTGATAGTGACAACCCTATCAAAGTTATGCATGCATTTTTACTTACCTGGTTTGTCGGCTGTCGTACTTACATGTTGCTTTGTGAGATGCTTCGAACTGAGTTGATGTGGTGGTGAGGTGTTTGACCCCAAGTTCATTCCCGAACCATTACTTGAGGAAAGATGGTTCATTCCTGAACCGTTACTGAGTTGAGGTGGTCCATTCCAGAACCGTTACTTGATGAGAGATAGTTCATTTTTGAACCGTTACTTGAGTTGAGATGGTTCATTTTTTAACCGTTACTTGATGAGAGATTGTTCATTTTTGAACCGTTACTTGAGTTAATATGGTTCATTTTTGAACCGTTACTTGATGAGAGATGGTTCAATTTTGAACCGTTACTTGGTGAGAGATGGCTCATTTTTGAACCGTTACTTGAAGAGAGATGGTTTATTTTTGAACCATGACTTAAGTTGAGATGGTTCATTTTGAACTGTTACTTGATGAGAGATGGCTCATTTTTGAACCGTTACTTGAGTTGAGATGGTCCATTTTTGAACCGTTACTTGATGAGAGATGGTTCATTTTTGAACCGTTACTTGATGAGAGATGGCTCATTTTGAACCGTTACTTACTTGCTCGTCTTTGCCGCTTTTTTTTTTCAATAAAAAACCTACGAAAACAAAACAAAAATTGCATATATGTGACATGTATACATGTATGCGTGGATGTATTTCCTATTCCGATGGGTTAGGCCTTCCTTTTGCTCTATGATGCCTTTTGCATATAAAAATCTTTGGTCACCCCATGTGTCTTCTTATAGTTTCCTCCTACCAATTCTACTCTGGTGATTGCTCAGTTTTCTTTGGTCCCATGGCTCAAGATCCTGTTATGTCCCTTATTCACGAGGTGGTAGACTGGTCGCCCCCAGACCTGGTTTAGGTTTCTGCTCTCTACTACTTGCACTAGGTCAAGGTAGACTACGTGTTGTGTCACTCCGTATCAACATACTATTTTCCTCAAAGAATGCCTAGTAATGAGACCAGAGAACCTCCAAAGTACTCAATGCAACTCAAATCCGAGTTTTTGAATAAATGATCTAAGCTAGACTCAAAGTGTGTATGTGTAATGGTTTTTTACAGTTTGATTCCTATGTAAGCCAACTCAATGATTTCATTTAAAAATTAGGATCGACGGGTCAAACCAACCTAGATGTCTCAATTATGCTATCTAAATGCTTTTCGTGCTCAATATGATATAGTTTTATTTTTCTCTTTTCTCTTTTTCTTTTTTTTTCTTTTTTTTTTCAACACACCTACCCTTTAAGGTAGCATTTCTCCTAATGGGGGTCCTAGTACTAACCCATGGGTAGCTTCAAGCTTATCGGTTATAGGTGGTTTATATATATATATATATATATATATATATTTAAGAGACTTTTCTTTTACTTTCAACAATACCACACATCATAACACAACCAAATCAAGATAGACATCTAAGCAAATGGTCCTTCACCGACCTACAATTTCTTCAACTAGTCACCTTGCCGACTACTCAGGTTTTCACTGTTATAAACCTTTGATTAAGTGCTCACGAGTCTAACCTAGATCAATTACTCAAATCATCAGATAAAATTGTATCAAGAACTTATCGTTTCTAAGGTTTCACCCCGAAGCAATCAATTTCATCATCGGACTTATGCTTAACTATTAAGGAAGAGACTCGAACAAGTAGGCGGAATCAATGTCTTAAGATTAATAAATGCGGGATCACAATTGAATAAGATCAGGAAAGCAAACATCTTCATAATTTGCAACTTCGTCTTCCCCCGTCTTCTTGCTTTCTTCGAACATCAGATTCTCCAACTGTAGTAGTTATTTTTCCCATTTACTTCCCCCTTTTGTAACCTCATTCTTGTCACTGTTTGAGACGTTTTCCCAGAAATCCCCCCTCTGCTCTGTTTCATCTTTACTACTGTTGTTCCATATCCCTATACGGGAAGTTTGGTGGTTATGAGTTTGGAGGAAAAGGCTGTCGGGTAGGCCAAAGTTGATCATGTGGGTGGGTGGATGGTTTCTGTGTGTGTTGGGTTGTTCTTTTTTCGGGTAGGGTATTTTATGGCGTCAATGAGGTCTTGGATTTCATGCCTAAGGTGGGTGCATTTGTCAGTTTCATGGCCTTTTTACTGGTGGAGGTAACAATATAGGTTTAGGTCAAGGTAGCGTGGCACAAGGTTTGGAAGTGGTTTAGGTTATAAGGGATTTAAGAGTCCTTGCCTTTTCATCTCTTCAAACACCTCTGACAAAGGTCTACCAAAATTGGAGAATCGCCTGTTTCTGATAGGGGCGACCCCAGAAGGAGTGGGCTTGGTCCATGAAGGTCCCCCAATGGTCTTTTTATTATGGTTGCAGAACTTCCTATTATTGGCTATACGGGGTACAGTCAAACTGGCCACAGCATTGGTCAAAACTTGCAACTACTCAGTAATATTAGTGATGTTGGTCTCTAATTGGTCCATGCGGGAAACCTCATTATCTGACTCACTCATGCTTGTTAACTATTTTTTAATAAGTCTTCATTCTTCTCTAACCCAACGGATATCTATGATGGATGTTTGAAACTATGAGTTAGAATGATGCATGTATGCGTGTGATGCATGAGATATGTAAGATGCATGTGGTTACCAAAACAAAATATATCCTTCCGACCTTATTTCTCCCACAACCGTGGTAAGTCTATTTTTGGGTTCTAAGTATGGCTTACTTTATGCACCAATGTGGGCACACAAAATCGTTCTCTCTTATGCTACAGGGTTAACCTTGGTCGCTTCAGTCCATTTCCATCGGTAAAAGACAAAGACCGCCCATTTACAACATGGACTAAGCCTATTATGGGATCATGCCATTTTCTAGAAACGACGAATTGGGCTTTCAGTAACCGCAGTCATGGGGATGAACTTGAAGGTATCCAAAGTAAATAAATATGCCGTAACAAGGCGTATCGTTCCTAGATGAAAGCCAATGTGGATATCAGACTCATGTTTCTAGCATATTTAGATTATGATTGGATTTTCAAAAGTCCATCAAGGTTTTCATACAAGTTGGCCCATTATCATTTCAAAGCATTCAATCATATTATTACGAGGTGCAAACTTGTCCCAGGTTGAAAAGGCCCAACAGGTTTACACTTTTGCGATAATGTGGCTAAACAACTTCAAATGATAGGGGGCCCAAACATAAAGTGGCCCATCGACATTTTGGAAACTTTTGGCCCAATCGTCATAAGACATAAACTCATCCCTGTTTAAATGGCCCAACAAGTTCGAATTTTATGACGAGAAGTCCAACTGGATCCAAATGATGATGGTCCCAAACACAAGCATAAAAAGGTGGCTTCTATAGGTCATACAACTATGGTTCACATGCGGGTTTATAAGAGTAAATATAAAGGCTCCCGCCGGCGAAGGGTTGCCCACAACTAGTCTCCTCACTCAAGTGTTCGAGCGACCAAGTGAGCGCACCTTTTTTTATACCCTAAGGTATGTGCCAACGAGTGATGATACCATATAACGATCCACTGCTTCGAACAAAAATGACTTCACGATACATGATGCCATTAAGGTAAGAAAGGGTATGCAAAATATATAAGACAAAGTTAACTAAAGCAAAAATCACACACATTACAAGACATTATTTCGGGGCCAATTCTATATCCCCAGTAGAGTCGCCAGACTATAGACATGGTACAGAGGTGTGCAATACTGTTCGGGTTCATGGCCCGGTCGAGAGTACAGAGTATCCCGTGGGGGACTAAATCAGAGAATAAAATGGAGTTGCCACCCAGTGTGAACTGGGAAATGATTTAAGGCTGCACTCACCCTCGCAAGGGAAGACCTCAAACCGTTGGGTTCGGAATGGTCCATTACTTATGCCAATTGTAATGAAAATATTTATGCAATAGTATAACCAAGTCTTATGCAATACATGCAATATAATGTTATCAACACACAAGATTGCACACCCATAAACGTAAAAAAGAAGACAAATGCATAATTCCATAGACATATTAAACAAAGAAATGAAAAAGATGTAATAAATAATAACTGTAAAAGCAGTAATAATAAAAAATGGGTAATTAGGTACATAATGCAAAAGAAATGAATAGAGAAGCAAACATGCATGAAATGTGATGAAAAGAAATTTTTTCACTATATGTGCATTCGTCCAATGTTCGGAAATGTGTTCGAACGGTAAACAGAAGGCACGCATTCGTGTAGCGTTTGGAAACACATTCGAATGGGATAAGACCTGATACATGATAAAATAAAATGCATGCACGTTCAAGTAGCGTTCGTAAATGTGTTCGAACGGGCTGAGGCAGAATGCATACATTCGTTTAGCATTTAGAAATACGTTCGAACGAGATTACCAAAATGGTATCTGGAATAACATAAACACATGCGTGAATGTTTCTCAAGCGGTACGTGGAATTGTATCCCAAGTACAGATCGCACTACCGTCCATTCGGATTCGGCTACAGAATTTATGTTTGAGTTTCCATCTGATATACCGCAAGAGATAGTAAACACTCTACCATAAACATCGCATGAATGCAAAAATGAAAAATGCAAAATGAAAACCAAGACAAAGATGAATAACAGAGTCAATAGGAGAAGGGCGCAGCGAACTGTGGTAAAGGTAGCCTTTAGGCATTTCCCTCGAATAGAGAACCTTTGACCCAACATGATTAACCCTTGCGCATGAGATAACAATACATAGATAAACAAAGCAACAATGTACGTAAAGTAAACAATGGAATGATAAAAGAGATGCGACCAAGGCCAACATCTATATGGGACCTCGTATGTCCGATTAAACGTATTTCACATTCAACCAAGTATTCTTCGTCCGGCGCTGCAAAAGATTGTGGTAAAGGTAGCCTTTAGGCATTTCCCTCGAATAGAGGACGTTTAATCCATCATGATTAGCCCATGTGCACGAGATAACAATACATAAATAAATAACATGTGGAAAGTAAATAACGGAATGATAAAAGAGATGCGACCAAGGCCAACATCTATATGGGATCTTGTATGCATGATTGAATGTATTTCACATTCAACCGAGTATATTTCATCCGGCGTGGCAAAACGTCGTGGTAAAGGTAACCTTTAGGCATTTCCCTCTAATAGAAGACCTTTAATCCATCATGATTAGCCCATGCGCATCAAGTGACAATGCATGAATAAACGAAGTGATAATACGTAAAAAAAGTAAATGACGGAATAATAAAAAGGGGGCGCGACAAAACATCGTGGTAAATGTAGCCTTTAGGCATTTCCCTCGAATAGAGGACCTTTAATCCATCATGATTAGCCCATGCGTATCAAGTGACAATGCATGAATAAAAAAATAATAATATGCAAGAAGTAAATAACATAATAATAAAAGAGATGCGACCGAGGCCGACATCTATATGGGACTTCGTATGCCAGACTGAACGTATTCCACATTCAATCAAACATACTTCATTCGGCGCGATAAAACATCGTGGTAAAGGTAGCCTTTAGGCATTTCCCTCGAATAGAGGACCTTTAATCCAACATGATTAGCCCATGCGCACTAGATTAACAATGCATGAATAAAGAAACAACACATAGAAAATAAATAGCGGAATAATAAACACAAAATTAAATAAAAAAATGAAACACATATTTGAAAGTTTCTCAAGTGATACGTGGAGTTGTATCCTAAGTACAGATCGCACTACCGTCCATTCGGATTTGGCTATGGAATTTACGTCTGGGTTTTCATCCGATATAGCGTAAGAGATAGCGCGTAATCATTAACCCAATATAAATGAAAATATACGTAAAATATAATGATGCATGCGAGTGATCAATAATAAATAACTGAAAAGATAAATAGTTAAGGGTGCCCTCATGTCTTACCTTTTAAGTTGCTTCTCGGAAGTGCGTTACACCGTCGCCGGAAGGGTTAATGCTCCGTAACTTTTCTGGTTCACCAGTTCAATATTTTTGTTCACTATTCGCTGTTTTGAGCCGTTGATTTCTTTGTTTTCTCGTTGCCTTGGACTGCAGTTTTGGCTTACTGTTTTGAGTGATCTTGGGATTATTTAGGGATGATTTTTGGACTGTTTTCAGGGGTTATTGCTCAATGTTTTGGGAGCAGTTTTGGACTATTTATGTCTCGGCCAGTGGAGGTCAGAGAAGGCTGTGTGCGTCTCTGGTGTAGGGTTTTAACGTTGATATTTATGAAGGGTTGTGTTCATGGTTATTCATCCTCTCGGTTAATGGGGTATTTGCGGTTGGTTCTGTTTTTTTTTTGCTCGCTGGAGGGGCCTTTGTGTTGATGAGTTGTTTGGTGGAGGGTAGTGGTGTTGTCAATTAGTAAGGATTTAACGTGGCTTTGTATGGGTGCCGTGTGTGTGAGTTTTTGATGGTTCACGTGAAGCTTAGGGTTTGTCGGTGGGTTGATGGCTTTGGTTTGTCGTTGTTTTATTCGGTTGTAGGGGCTGTGTTTAGGGTTTGGCTTTTATTTATTATTATGAGTGTGTCGGTCAGGGTTTTTTTGTTGTGTGAAGCCTTGAATGGCTTGGTGGGCAGTTGCTGTTTGATTAGTGGAGGGCTGTACGTTTTGTTGGCAGTGTGTCACGACTTTAGGGTTTGGCTTTGTCGGTGTGTGGCTTGTTACCATGAGTGAGTGTGGGTTTATTCTTTTGTAGAGAGAGGGCCGAGAGATAGAGAGCGGGAAGAGTGTTTAGGTTCATTGAAGATGGAGGCCGTGTTGTCTTCTAGGGTTTTTCTTTTATGCCGAGAGAGAGAGCAATGAGAGAAGGGGGAAGACTAGGCAGAGAAGTGAAAAAGTGTCCATTATTTGTGTTTGAGAGAGACAAAGGGTGTGTAGGGTTCTTTGTTTTGGTTCTAGCCAAGAGTGTATCAAAGTGAGAGAGAGAATGTGAAGAATGAACCGAGAGTTGATGTGTTTAGGGTTTATCTTTTTGGTTGAGAGAGAGGGATGTGGTGCCGTATGAGTGAGTCCAAAGGCTTAGGGTTTGGAATATGTTATCTTTTATAGTTGTATGCTAGGGTTTCTTGTGTGCATGGGTTTTCAAAAGGAAACAAATCAAGCAATTAAGGGGTTCATTTTATTATTTTATTTAGGGAATGAAATTTGTGTAATTTTGGTGGGGATTAGATTCAATATATTTTTAAATTTGTAAGGGGATTTGATTGGATTTTGGCATGTGTTTAAATGTGATTGGAGTGTCTTGGACTGGGCTTGGGCGTGTGGGCCTAGAAGGGTTGGATAAATGTGTGAGGTATGTGGGATTTTATGGATTTTGGGGGTTTTGGACCGAGGCTAACATTTAAAACATATATCAATCGAGCGAACCCGAGAATAAACAAAAGAATTAAATTTTGATAAGGTATTAATTTTTAAATTTTTCCATTCTGACGTCCGTTTCCCTCGACTTTTGTAACTTATCGGGTAGTGCCTCCATACGAGGCTCATCATTGGGCTTTATGAAAAAATGCAGTGTTTACACCCACGATCTTCCTTGAGGATAGATAACCCTTTAATAGATTTCCTTACAAGATAGGAATATACCTGTCGGATGGGGGTAGTCATAATTGGAACTTAATCTTAATGAATTCAGATAACTTGGCTAACATAGGAATATGATTAATTATGTTATACTGCTTATTTGTATTTGACCATCGGAAGAGGCTTTTACATAATTTCGTGTTCCAGGTTAATAAACCAATATATTACAAAAACGTAAAATAACCACTTCATCTTTTAAAATGATATTGGAAGGATTCATAACCCTGGATAGTTTTATAAATTTAAATTTTCTTCCATCTACTTTCAAGCAATTTTATTTAATTGTTTTAAGTTTTAAATTCACCACCCAATCAAACAATCAATCCATTAGATACTTGTAAACATTTAACTTCATAAATTGATAACAAAAGGTTTTAAGTCCACGTGGGATCGATACTTTTATGCTACTTGAACGATATGTGCGCTTGCGTTATACGCGTGTTATTATGCCGGTCAAATTTTTGGCACCGTTTCCGGGGACTTATTTATCTTCCACTATTAGTTTTGGAGTTAGATACCTTTCTTTACTTGTATCTATTTTTTTTACTTATTATTTTTGTTTTCTTATGTTTCAGGTTCTCAGACACTACATGAGACGAACCAGAAGCTTTGAACTTCGACCACTTAACCCAGAGATTGAAAGAACCGTCAGACAGTTGAGAAAGGAAAGGCGAGAAGGCCAATAAGCAATCATTAACATGGAACTTGAACCTTTAGAAGTTGCACAACCAATTCCCATTTGAGACAGAACCATTCCAGTGGTGGACGGCCTCATTTCCTGTATTGTACTTCCTCCCTTACCAGCAAATGCGTGTGACATCAAAACATGCATTCAGATGATTCAGCACTCAGTATAGTTTAGAGGGAATGCAACTGAAGATCCTAATACCCACATCAGCAACTTCATGGAAGTTTGCGGCACTTTTAATTACAATCTCACATCAAAAGAAGCAATGAGACTGCGAGTTTTTCCATATTCCTTGAAAGACCGAGCAAAAGCTTGGCTACATTCACTATCAGCAGGTTTTATCACAACTTGGAATACTCTAGCCACCAAATTCCTTGCAAAGTACTTTACACTTGCCAGAACAGCAAAACTGAGAAATGACATCACATCATTTGTACAACTTGACTCGGAAACTCTCTACGAAGCTTGGGAAAGGTACAAAGATTTGCTCCGGAAATATCCTCACCATGAGATTCCAAAATGGCTTCAAGTCCAAACTTTCTATAATGGACTTTCTAGATTGATGAGAAACATAATTGATGCTGCCGTTGGAGGAGCTTTGATGGTGAAAGGAGAAGATCAAGCCTGGGACTTAATCGAAGAAATGGCTAACAACAATTCATTATGGCCAATAGAAAGGAGAATGATTCAATGAATTGCAGAAATTTATGAAGTTGGAGCAAATGTACAAAAGCCTGGAAACACTTAGCACGCGAGTTGTAAACATCGCGAGAGCCACAAGTTCACCATTTGGAGGAGCACCAGAGCCAAACCAACATGAAGAAACGGTGAACTATGTCAACAATTTCAACAGACAGGGGAACAATCCATATTCCAACACCTACAATCCAGGGTGGAGGAATCATCCTAATTTTTCATGGAGTAACAATTCAGGGCAAAATAACAATCCACCATCTAGATTTCTACAGCAAAACAAAAGCCAGGAGTTTGAAAAAGAACCAGAAATGAAAGAATGGATTGCAGATATGTTCAAAAAGCAACAAGCAACATATAATGCTATTTTTCAAAGCCAATATGATTCCATCAAAGCACTGGAAAATCAAATTGGATAACTGGCCAATGCTGAGAGTTACAGACCGCCAGAGAACCTTCCTAGCAACACAGAACCAAATCCAAGGAACTGAGGGAAGGAGCAATGCCAAGCCATTACTTTGAAAAGCGGTACTGAAATCAACAAAGATGTTGGAATCAAGGAAACAATTGAAGAGGTTCCTAAAGATGCAGTTCCATGGATGGAGGAAAAAGAAGCAAAGGAAAAAGATCAAGAAAAATTCACTCCACCTCCACCTTTTGCACATCGTCTCTAGAAAAACAAACTAGACAAGTAGTTTGCTCGATTCTTGGAGGTGTTCAAAAAGTTTCACATCAACATTCCATTCGCAGAAGCGTTGGAAGAAATGCCCAGCTATGTCAAATTCATGAAAGATATTCTTTCACGAAAACGGGTATTGGGAGATTACGAGACAATAGCATTGACAGAAGAATACAGTGCAATCATTTAGAGGAAACTTCCCCCGAAGTTGAAAGATCCTGGCAGTTTCACTGTCTCATGCACCATTGAAGAACATTATATCGGTAAGGCTTTATGTGATTTAGGTGCAAGTGTTAATTTAATGCCTTTTTCTATTTACAGGAAACTACAAATTGGAGAAGCAATGCCTACCTCAGTCTCTCTGTAACTTGTTGATTGAACGCTCGTATTTCCGAGAGGTGTTGTTGAAGATGTGCTGGTCAAAGTCGACAAACTCATTCTCCCAGTAGATTTCATTATCATTGACATGGAAGAAGACAAAGATGTTCCTATTATCCTTGGGAGACCATTCTTGGCTACAGGTCAAACTGTGATTGATGTGCAAAAAAGAGAACTAACTATGAAAGTGCAGAACCAAGAAGTTAACATTAATATTTTCAAAGCCATGAAATTCCCGAGTGATGAAAAAGAGGAAGAATGTTTCAAAATTAATGTTGTTGATAGTATCATTCAGGATGCTGATAAAATTCCCACGGATAAACTTGAAGCTTGCATCACCAACATGACTGACAGCGAGCTAGATGCTGAAATTCTGGAATGTATCAACTATCTTGACAAGCCATTCCGATTCAAATCGACACCACCAATGGAAAGTCTAGAACTTCCGAAGAAAGATCGAATCATGCCCTCAATTGAAGAACCACCGCAGCTGGAGCTGAAGCTATTGCCGAGTAATCTCAGGTATGCATTTCTTGGAAACTTTTCTGAATTACCTGTTATTATTTCTTCTTCGCTAACATTGGAGCGGAAATAAAAGTTGCTGAGAGTGTTACGAGAACATAAAAGAGCCATTGGCTGGACTATAGCAGACATTCAACGCATTAGTCCATCATTTTGGATGCACAAGATTCTGATAAACGATGAGTACAAACCCACAGTGGAGCATCAACGGAGACTCAATCCAACCATGAAAGAGGTCGTGAAGAAAGAAATCATCAAATGGTTGGATGTTGGCATCATATACCCCATCTCAGATAATAGTTGGGTGAGTCCTATGTAGTATGTACTGAAGAAATGAGGAATTACTGTAGTCACAAATGAAAAGAACGAGCTGATTCCAACAAGAATAGTTACTGGATGGAGAGTATGCATGGACTACCGGAAACTGAACAAAACAACGAGGAATGACCATTTTCCGTTTCCATTAATTGATCAGATGTTAGAAAGACCGGTGGGACATGAGTACTATTTCTTTTTGGATGGATATTCGGGTATAATCACATTTCCATCACCCCAGAAGATCAGGAGAAAACCACATTTACATGTCCGTATGGTACTTTTGCTTTTCGCAGAATGCCATTTGGAATATGTAATGCTTCTGCCAAATTCCAACGTTGTATGATGGCCATCTTCTCAGACATGCTGTATGGAGGTTTTTATGGATGACTTCTCTGTGTTTGGAGATTCTTTCGACCACTGCTTGCAAAATTTGGAACAAGTGTTACAAAGATGCGAAGATACCAACATGGTAGTCAACTGGGAAAAATGCCATTTCATGGTACAAGAAGGCATCGTTCTGCGACATCGGATCTCATAAAAGGGAATTGAGGTAGACAAAGCAAAAATCGAGACAATTGAAAAACTACCTCCACCCACATATGTCAAATGGAGTCAGAGTTTTCTCGGACATGCTGGCTTTTACAGGAGATTTATCAAAGACTTCTCAAAAATTGCAAAACCTCTTTGCAATCTTCTGGAGAAAGATGTGCCCTTCAACTTAACCAAAGAATGACATGAAGCCTTTGAGATCCTAAAATAGAAGCTGGTTTCTTCCCTCATCATAATAGCACCGGACTGGACCCTTCCATTTGAAGTGATGTGCGATGCAAGTGATTTTGCTGTAGGTGCAGTTATGGGACAACGCAAAGCAAAGATTTTGCATGCCATTTACTACTCTAGCAGAACTCTGAATGAAGTTCAACTCAAATACACAACCACTGAAAAAGAATTGCTTGCAGTTGTGTTCGCTTTTGACAAATTTTGATCTTATCTGCTGGGTCCCAAGAGCTGGGAAGCGGCCTCGAGTGCAGAGCGGAAAATCAAGAAATAATCAAATTATGATGCCATTATCCCTTTGCCCAAGACCCATTTATTTTGATTATTCTACAAGCCTAGGCATGTTACTATATATTCTAAACATAAAAACTCATAAAACATGCAAATAACATAAACCTAAACGTGCTAACTATCATAAGAACTCTAATTAAAATAAAAAAAGAAAAAGACTTACTTGAACCGAAGACTCTTCCAGTCCTCCCTCCAATCTACAAGCTATTCTCGAACTCTCAGAAAGCTCTTCCACGTTCCAAAGAGCCACCCAAGTGTGTGGCCTCCAAAGGTGCACACACCAAAGCCAAAACTCAACGGCAAGACTATGCCTTGAGTGCACATTTATTTTGCCCTTGGTGCTAGCCTAGGAAAATACCTCAAAACTTTTAACTAGGTTCCTCTAGTCAATTAGAATTAAGGATCCTCAAAATAAATGGCTTACTCTTAAACTTTAGAGTTGCTCACTTATATAAACCCAAGATATGAAAGGTTTGCTGCAAAAATTTGTAAAGAATTCATTGGGTTTATATAGGTGCTCCAAAGACAACAAAATTAATTAAGAATCCGATGTGGGATAAATGCTAATTTAATCTTAGCCATTGGATCTTAATTTAGAGGTTTAATGAGATTATAAAACCATAATAAGAGTTTGGGCCGAATTGGAATTCAAAACAAATAACAAATAAAAAAAATTATATATCATTACTATTCACGTTTTATTTATTTAATTATTCCAATTCTCAAAGTGCCACTATCTTCATTCACCAATCCCCAAGCCACTATGGAACCTTATAAATGATCTATTCAATAATTAAACACATTGAACCATTTATGAACAATTCCTACAACAATCATATATGCTGTTAAATTTGTATTGTGCACTGTTAACCATTGATTTCGACTTTGTTGTGTGTGACCTTTTGGGTTCCCCTCAAGTTTGACATGAAATGAATCGTGATAATTTAATCGAACATAAATTATCCTCCGATCAGATGGTCGTTCGATTTCAATGACCAAGGTTGACATCTAGCAACATGCCAAGACCCCCAAATGAGAAGGAAAGATATATATATACCCATTATGTATGTGATTGACATATGATACGGTCCCTCGCCTCACTGTATCCCCACCGTTTGACCTAGGGCATGGAAAATGTCTACCCATATAGTCAAAGGTATGATGTTGATAGTGTCATGAATCGTGGTAACCCAAGAATCTCACATGATTCTTCCGCTACGGCCACAGTCTCAAGCACTGATCACACATATCAACCCGCGAATTGGAATACTACTCTTACAAGAAAATATTATCCGAGAGAGTGGTGATTCTCTGTTGTATCTTTACAAACTTCATGTGTTTCAAGAAATGACCCAATCATACCCTTATGACCGGATATTTTGAACTGGGGAAAGAGAATGTCAAAGTTATTTGATTCACACATAAGATTGTAAATAGCTCAAGTCTAAGGACTAGTCATACAATCGATACATGAAAGTTCTCACAGACACATGGGATAAACACTCAATGTAAAAACTTTTGGTGGTCAGTTTGATGGACACGAGCAACTCATGCATCCATGTGATACACCAAGCGGACGGATCTCCGCTAGTAGCCTATGAGATCGGCTACCCCACTTAAGGGCAGACCATATCATCATGCTAGTCTCCCCGCTTAGTGAACGCCCAGATTATTCACAAAACTATAACTATGAACGTTTGAGAGTAATGATTCTCATAAGGCGTGGAAGCCATCATTTTATTACTCCAAGGGCTGTATTACAGTGTTTGATGATTCATATAAGTTATGTAAGACACGTATAATAAAGATTGTAATTTTATTAATTAATGAAAATATTACAAATACATGTACATATAGCCCATCCACAAGTTGGGTATATGGCATATCCCTAACACCAAGGTGGTGGTCTACACAGATCATTCAACAATCAAGTATCTGATCGCATAGAAAGATGCCAAGCCCAGATTGATCCGTTGGATACTTCTTCTGCAAGAATTTGATGTGGAGATCAAAGACATGAAATGGATAGAAAACCAAGTGGCAGATTATTTATCGAGGCTCAAGAATGGAGAAACAGCTGGTAAAGAACTGATAATCAAAGAAACCTTTCTAGATGAACAGTTATTTGTCATGAAACAGCATGATGTCCCTTGGTATGCTGACTATGTAAACTACATACTGTCAGGAAAATGGCCGTTGGAATGGACTACTCAGCAACGAAAGAAGTTCTTCAAAGAAGTCAAGCACTATGTTTGAGATGAGTCGTACATGATCAAATGATGTGCTGATCAATTATTGAGACGGTGTGTTCCACATGAGGAGGTCAACAGTGTCTTATAACACTGTCATTCATCACCATATGGCGGACACTTTAGTGGAAACAAAATTGCAACCAAAGTCCTACAATTAAGTTTGTTCTGGCCCACTCTTTTTAAAGATGCTTATCTATTTTCTCTTCAATGTGACAGGTGCCAGAGAACAGGAAATATTTCCAGGAGAAATGAAGGACCTCTGCAAAATATTCTGGAAAGTGGAGATATTCGATGTGTGGGGTATTGATTTTATGGGACCCTTTGTTCCATCATTTGGAAACCTATACATACTGGTTGCCGTAGATTACGTCTCCAAATGGGTTGAAGCAATTGGACTTCCATCCAATGATTCAAAAGTGGTGATCAAGTTCCTTAAAAAGAATATTTTCACTCGCTTCGGAACACCTCGGGCGATTATCAGCGATGATGGAACACATTTCTGTAATAGATACTTCGATGCACTCCTATCCAAATACAAAGTTACTCATAAAGTTGCCACAACTTACCATCCACAGTCAAACGGGCAAGTTGAAGTATCAAACAAGGAGATCAAAAGAATCTTGGAGAGAACCGTTGGATCAACAAGGAATGACTGGTCTGAAAAACTGGATGACGCATTATGGGCCTATCGGACAGCTTACAAGACACCCATTAGTATGTCCCCATATCAAATGGTGTTCGGGAAAGCATGTCATTTGCCAGTTGAGCTTGAACACAAGGTGTACTGGGAACTGAAGAAGTTGAATCTTGATCCACAAGCTGCATGAGAGAAAAGACTTCACCAACTCAATGAGTTGGAGGAATTTCGCCTACAGGCTTATGAAAATGCCGATTATACAAACAGAAGACCAAGAAATGGCATGACAGAAAAATAGTGCACAGACAATTGAAACCAGGGCAGCAGGTGTTGTTATATGATTCAAAGTTGAAACTTTTCCCTGGAAAGCTGAAATCAAGGTGGTCAGCCCATTTGAGATTACTCAGGTTTTACCATATGGAGTTGTTGAGTTGTACAACCCCAAGTCCAACAACACATTTAAGGTTAACAGCCAGCGTGTCAAGCACTACTGGGGAGAATCATTTGAGCGACAAAAAGATAGTGTCACATTTTTAGATCTAGCCTAACGTTCGGGAAATCATGTCTAGTTGACGACTTTAAACTTAGCGCTAGTTGGGAGGCAACCCATGCAATTTGTGTATATATTGTGATTTGGTGTCTTTTAATTTTTGTGTGTTTAGTTTTTGTAGGTTAATTCATTTGAAGATGGAAGATGCTCTCGTAAATCTTCACAAGCAATTTCCTTCTCTCCCTCAAAATTCTCTGATAAAAGTTTACAAAGCTCGTTTGGAACGGGTGAGACTACTGATGATCAAGGGTATGCCTACTGACATTCGTTGGATTATTGAAGCACGGGTCCGACTGGCAGGTGAGTCCTCTAACTCTTTTATTTCACATCTGCCTGGTTTAGGAAGAAGCACATATGCTAAAAAGAGAAGATCCAAAAGAATGTGTGTTTGTTATAAATGTGCTCGTATGTTTTATGATACTCATTGTCGATCTTTAGGAATGGTGTCTGATAACCGCGAAGATAAGATTAATTTCATTATGGATCGCTTGAGTAAGGAGTCTTTGGATGACATATCTAAAACTCTTGAGATGCATCCTAGTGGATATGTGTATCATGAAATTCGCATGTTATTTGAACAATTCCGTAAAGAAAGACAATAGTTAAGTCTCGGGAATCTGACTCTAAAAGACCCTGTTTGCCAATTTATAAGAAAATTGGATGGGAAGCTGGTCCCTGACGCATAGACGTCATTCAAGCTGTTACATTATTGTAAATATGATTGTGATTTGTTTTGTTATTTTCTCCTACAGGATCCAGGTTACTTTTTGACCTTTCACGGTTTACTATTTTGCTACTAATCGTCCTTTGGAAGATACTTGTGCTATTATTACTCACCCTTTTCAGGTTCTATAAATTCAACTCATCATTGCACCTTTGAAGGCATCCAGATCAAAATGGAAGCTACTTAAAGAAGACGGGTTGAAAACATTTTTGTGTTTTGCGGTACCAGTGTTGGTGTTAAACCATAATATGTAACAGCGACACAAGAATTGGGTCGAGTCATTACTACAAGGAATATGCACTTAGTATATGGTGGTGGCAATCTTAGACTAATAGGGATAGTTTCAAAGGCTATAAATGATGGATGAGTCCAGTCTTGGGAATCATCCCAAAACCCTTGACAGAGGTGAATCTTATTGGATCATCAAATGGTGAGGAACTAATCGTGCCAGGTATGTCTGAACGACTGGTAGAGATGATTAACTGTGCTGATGCTTTTATTGCTTTACCAGGAGGCTTGGGCACGATATAGGAAATTTTTACATTACTATCTTGGACAAACTTGAACATACACCAGAATCCGCTTGGACTGTACAATGTTGATGGATTTTATGATTTTCTTTGTGTTTTTCTTGATGAAGCCCGGAGAAATGGGTTTGTGTCAAAGCCTGTAAAAGAACTCCTCTTTACTGCTAGAACTGCCCCAGATTTAATTGACCAAATCTTAGCATTTGAACCTCATATTGACCCAATTCTTTCCAAGATAAACTGGTTTGATAATGATCGTGGTAAGAGGCATCAGATAAATCTGGATCTTAACCTTTAACTTTTCATTTAGATGTAGAATTTCAGCTAACCAGGTACGGTTTTCTAAACTCTTCTTCTACAGTTTAAGACATTGGGGACAATGTCTCATTTAGGTTTAGGGTAGGAGAATAGTTAAATTGTATCTTGTTTTTATTGTTTTATTTTTAATCAAAATTTTTCGAAAAAGCCAAAAAAATTGAAAATTTTTACAAAAACTAAAAAAATATTTTGTACTTTTGTGTTTTTATTTGATTAATCAGGTGAAATTGGTGTGAGATAGCTGTGTAAGGAATTTCCATTCCTGAGACGTATCTCAACCTATCTCGGAACATGTTAATTTTTGTTTTTTTCCTTCTAAATTATTTAATTTGTGAATTCTCCATAAAAACTGACTAAAATGAATATTCATATGCTCAGTTGACAGGTATTATCAGCATACATGGTAACATACAGACATGAGCTGTAATTGAAAAGTTTGAAATATTCAGTGCTCTGGTTTAATTGGAGGAAGCATCTACAAAAAGCGATGGAGTTAAAAAAAAACGTCTAAGATCCGAGTTATTAAGTCTGTAAAGGTGTTTTAACACCTAGTGCCCTAAAACCAACTGGTTTGGGAGTCACTGGCCCAAAGCTCGCTACATGGATAAAAGATGTTGCAATATATATATATATATATATATATATATATATCTATATATATATATATATATATATATATATATATATATATATATATATATATATATATATATATCTGAAGTCTGAGTAATTAAGTCCGTAGGGGGTATCTTAACACCTAGTGCCCTAAAACCAATTGGTTTGGGAGTCACTGGCCCAAAGCTCGCTACAAAGATGGAAGATATTGTATATAAATAAAAAAAACAAAAATCAATAAAAATAAAATAAAATAATTCCATTGCTTAAAAAAGGTTTGAATTTTGATAAAACTTTAGGACAAAAATATTACTCTCTTCTCAACTACACTCGTGACTATTGTGGGCAAAATGAGTTGATTAATATTTTTTTGACTGTGTATATGGAGAATGGTAAAAATAATCGGAGAATTTACTTATTCGGTAATTTAAAAAGAAACAAAAACAACTATTGATTTGAATTAGAAGTTTCATCTGTTTAGTCACTAACTTCTTTATTCTATTTTCTCTTGTCTTTTTGCTTTTGTGTGCATTAGTTTTATTATCTTTTTACTTTTGTAAAACGTTTGTGGGTATCGTTGCTGTAAGCTCTCACGAGACTACAGCTCGTCCACTAGGGACACATAGCGGTTTAAAGGCTTGTTGCATACGTTAAATGCAACAGTGATCCCCACGAAAGTGGCTTAGTTTAATTTTAATTGTTTCTTGTATTTTATTTTGTTGTTTTGCTCGATGGCTAGCAAAATGTTAGGTTTAGGGGTGTGATGAGGGGAAAATATATCAATATTTATTGCCCCTTTTACTTAATATTTTGTTTAGTTTCTCGGGTTTGATAAACGTTTTGATGTGTTTTAGTTTATTTTATAGATAAAATAATATTGAGACTCAATGAAATCATTTAGGACAAAATGTGGGTCAAATAAGGGCAAAAAAATGGACTTGACATATTAATTTTCGAGATTGGAAACTTGAAAGGGCGTTATAATGAAGTGCAGTTTCGGAAATTCCAGTTTTGCGCAACTGTCATAATTGGGGCATACCTTTTTAGTCCGATATCATATTGGTGCTGATTCAAGTTCCAGATTAAAGAAGTCTCAAAGATCTACAACTTTGAAGAACAAAAGAATTTCGAATTCTGAAGATGTCATGACCGAAATTTATGAAACATCCGGAAGTGTGTTATGTGTAATTATTAAAGTCATTTTCAAAGAAAATAAATAAATAAATAATAAAAATAGTCAAGCTCCCACCAAACATGATAGAAATTAATAATGGATTTGGTGGAGCAATTAATGGAACAATTAGTGGAGGATTTGGTGGAGCATTTGGTGGATGATTTGATGGAGGCAAATACCAAGGCATTTCATTTGTAAATTCATACTTTCTTCTTTGAAATTCCTTAAGAATAACTAAGAAGATTGTATCTTGTTTGTTTATTTACAGCTTTCAGTAATTAATTTCCACTTTCGCACTTTCTTTTCTTTACTTTTCAGTTTTTACTTTCTGCAATTTACTTTTACGCACAATACTTTCCTTTCTTTACTTTTTCAGTTTTTACTTTTCAAGCAATGATGAGGTAACTCCCTCTTGCTGGGTAAAAGGTAAAGCTTTTATTATTGCTATTTAGATTAATCTCCCCTAATTATAATATAATAACTATTTAAAATCTGACTTAACGAGGATACAGCCATATTGGTCGGTTGTTAATTAATTATAAATTGGTTTAACCTGACTAAGCATGGATACCGCCTGGTTGGTCGGTTGGTAATTAATTAATAATTTGACTTAATCAGGATACCGCTTATATGGCTGGTTGGTAATTATCACGCAAAGTTAATATATTATATTAATGGAGATATCTAAAATAGTAGTAATAAAACTGGATCTTTTTACCTCAACATTTTCTTTATTGTACTTTTACTTTATTTACTTTCAGCATTTACTTTCCAGTAATTTAATTTCCAGCATTTACTTTCCAGTAATTTAATTTCCAGCATTTACTTTATCTCTTTTCTTTTATTTAAGTTTTTACTAACCGTAAATATGTGTCGTAACTAAGCCAGTTATCTGGGGTTGTGATGAAATCCAATATCACCGGTTTATAAGGGGTTAAATTACAGTTTGGATAATATAAAGGTTTATTTATTGAGCCTTAATCCTATTGCTTTTTATTAACTTGCCATTAATAAAATTGAACTGGTAAACTTAAAATGAACTTGGAAAAGAAATTTTTGGTTAAAGACTTTAGACTCAATAGCCCACGATCTTCCTTTAGGATAGATAACCCTTTAATAGATTTCCTTACAGGATAGGAATATACCTGTCGGGCAGGGGTAGCCATAATTGGAACTTAATCTTAATGAATTCAGATAACTTGGTTAACATAGGAATATGATTAATTGGGTTATAATGGGTATTTGTATTTGACCATCGGAATAGGCTTTTACATAATTTCGTGTTCTAGGTTAATAAACCAATATATTACACAAACGTAAAATAACCACTTCATCTTTTTAAAAGATATTGGAAGGATTCATAACCATGGATAGTTTATAAATTTTAATTTTCTTCCATCTACTTTCAAGCAATTTTATTTACTTGTTTTAAGTTTTAAAGTCACCACCCAATCAAACAATCAATCCATTAGATACTTGTAAACATTTAACTTCATAAATTGATAACAAAAGGTTTTAAGTCCTCGTGGGATCGATACTTTTATGCTACTTGAACAATACGTGCGCTTGCGTTATACGCGTGTGATTACACCGGCCAACTATGCCTGATATTGATTATATATTCTTCGTTGAATATTTCTGGAGAATTGGGTAGGCACGGTGCTTTGCTAGAAGCCAAACATGTCTTGTAAATCGGTGAGAACATGGTACGCGGTACGCACGTGTCGGATAGTCCGACAATCGGATTTACTGCGAACATATCCAGGGATCTCTTGGGTCGCTTCCCAAAGATTCACCGATGATATTTGACTCGAACATAATAAACCTGGGATTAATTATGAGAGAGAGAAAATTAATCTAGGATTAATTTCGGCAAGAATTTATCTGGGATAAAATTCAAATAGAAGAGAGAACGCAATTAATTTGGAATTAATTGATTAAATAATATATTGGATATATGAATTGAAATCGAATTTCAAAGCGGAATTAAAATTGGAGTTCAATTCGGGCGAACGAATTAATTTGGAATTAATTCGCAAGCGACTTTCATAATAATTTTGCTAGGCATTATTATTTAATTAAATTGGATTTAATTACGTCACGACGAAAAATTCATTTAATCGGATTAAATGAACCCGAGCCCGAAGTGTGTTGAGCAAGCCAACTTGAATATTGAATTTAAGTGGTGGGGCCCACCAACTTACATCAAATGTCTATATGAGTGATGGAATATGTTGGGAACATTTAATGTTTTTTCCCTCCAACACATTTTTCTTTTTTCTTTTTGGAAAAGCATATACACCATTTTCAAGTTGACTTTTGGTATTAGGTTTTTGGAAAACAAAATACAAAAGAAAAACACAACTCTCTCTTCTCTCCTAAGGCTTGGCCGAATACATGCTTCTTCTCTTCCATTGATTTTGCTTTAGAAATCAAACAAGCTAGCACTTAAAGGAGTCTTGTGAGGTGATAGGGAAACTCACCCTTGGGTTAGAAACACTACACAAAGCTTGGAGCTTCCAACAAACATACAAAAGTTTTGAAATCAACATCCGATCAATGTAAGTTTTTTCGCAACTCTCTTGATCATTCACACACAATATTACGTCTTAGAGACCTTGGGCATGTTTAGGACACTAACATAATCTGTATCAGGCATAATATACTATGTATTGCATAGTAAGATCCATTATCGGATGTCGCATGCTAGGCCTGGGGCTGGAATTGTGTCTGCCTCGTAAGAAGCATATATATTGATTTTGCTTGAAAATCAAACAAGCTAGCACTTAAAGGAGTCTTGTGAGGTGATAGGGAAACTCACCATTAGGTTGGAAACACTACACAAAGCTTGGAGCTTCCAACAAACATACAAAATTTTTGAAATCAACATCCGATCAATGTAAGTTTTTTCCCAACTCTCTTGATCATTCACACACAATATCATGACTTAGAGACCTTGGACATGTCTATGACACTAAAATAATCTGTATCAGGCATAATATACTATGTATTGCGTAATATAATCCAGTATCGGATGTCACATGCTAGGCCTGGGGCTGGAATTGTGTCTGCCCCGTACGAAGCATATATCAGATCACTGGCAACTAGTCTCTGTAATCGGATAGTCATGACCTAGTCATACTATCCCGATAGCTGCAGCATTTAAGAGTACTAGTTCTGCATCCCTGCATGATCATCGTCTCCATATAACTGAAGTTATACTTCCATCATGACATCACACCAAATAAACTACGATTCTCAATAAACCCAGAAGAGGCGTACACAGAACCCGTTAAAGCTCCGGACGACCAAAACCAAAGCGTCCTGATTATCGCAAGTATTAGCGAAGCAAGTCTCAGGTTAAGACCACATACTCATACCCTGATTCGGATTCCCATAGACACATAATCATACTACCGATGGGATTCCGAGGGGTCTATCCAGAGTGAAGTTGTTCCCGGTCCAACGGCTAACAGAACCTCATATCACACTTGCATAAGTATCCAATACTTAAATATATGAGAACTATGTCGTTAAGCTTCCATAACGCGCACAAGTGTTATACTAGTCTATTCCGTATTATCGATGTCCAGTCTAGATAATACTACGAATAGGGATATTTAAAGATTAAATTGTTCGTGGATTAATACTGTCTCATATCTTATTAATCCGGAACTAATCAGAAAGACTTTTATCAATTATGTATCCAAGTAATCCAATTACAAAATGATAAAATAGCAATTTCATTTGTCACATAGTTAATTTGCATAAAAACAAATTGCCTTTTATAAATAATGATGCTATAGGTCATAATTGTCCAACAGTTATGAACCCTAATTTCTAAATTTATCCAATTGACCAAATTACACCAAATTAAACAAATTCAACACTTTAATTCAACATTTACAACACCAAACAAGTCTAACCACTTTGAATAAACTCAAGAATAATTCCAGGTCATCAATGAGTGGCTAAGTAACTCTAGAATGACAACTTGATTATCAAATAATCAAAGAAAGCTTATAAACCCATTTTAAGCTTACTTTATTAATTATACATGTTAACACTTTTCAAACAAGTTCCCAAAAAATTAATTATATGCTTAAAGAGTAGAGAAAATTAATTGAAGCCTAGAATTTTAGAAACAATTTCTAAGTTGAAAAAGTTAAGGAAAAACTTGCAAAATCCAATTTTTTTGCTCAAGCTTTCACTTTTGTTCTTCAAATTTCTCTCAAATTTCTTTGTATTTGATTTTTGGTTACTTGAAATTATGAAATAAAAATGAAACAAAAGCATTTATATTTTCCCTTTGGTGACCGAAAAAATGAGAAAAAAAAGGCCAAGTATTTCATTTTTTTTCAATAAAATAAATGAAATAAATTACTAAAATTTGTGGTATTAGATCATTGAACAATTTAATGAAATCCACAAATGTTCCAATCAAATAAAGTCATTTGTTAACTAAAATTAATGGAATAAGATATTTATCATTTAATTAATTTAATTAATTAACATTCAAATAATCAAATAATTAAGTACAAATATCTTAAATATATGTATTATATTTATATTAAATAATCAAAATACATATATTAATAATAAATGTCAAATATCATAATTTGACATTTAACAAATGACCGAAAGATCCCAATCACATATATTTTCATTTAAATGTTAAACGACTTATAAATAATCAGTATTATTCATAAAAGTTGCCCTACTGCTCTACGGGTATATTTCATTAGTGAGACTCTCTAGGTTCAGGCATATCCGTCACGAAATCCAATTTCGTGTCCATAATCTACCCATTCGTAAATTATGACGAACACGGATAAACTCTCTGAACCATAGAGGTCGAGGTCATTGCATACGTATAATCCTTCCTTCAAAGGTATCTGGATTATTCCAGAGATATAGATGTAAACGTCAAATCTCTATAGATATAATCACGTCGGTGTTTCTATTAGTAATCTCTTAATAACACTTATAAGTCATTTCTACAGTGTACCAAGGGCCCATGGATTTAACAGATTACTAATTCCATATTGAATACCTATGCTATGTACACAGGACTAACAGATCATATCCTGACACACAGAGGATATATTGAGCATCACTCTGCACCCAACGAATAGACGGAGGTCTGATCTGAAAAAGATCGGTGACGTGACTGCCATCAAAGTGTGGAGGATAACTCATATATCCACAGTGGTAGCTCAAGTCAAAGAATCACTATGCTCACTCAACCCGAGAAGATTCTTATTGACGTTGGTGTACCATCCATTAAGAATCTTCGGTGTGTCGTTCAACCTTTATTTGATATAAATACCTACATGTTTATACCAATCTCCCGAGACTCATGGTTCATTAAGAAACCATTGGAATCCAATATTCCAATATACGACATGTACCAGTCTCAGCGGGTTTACTTTTTTACCAAGTAATTATAAACCTTAACCAGGAACAGTTAAAGAATGATATTGTGATGATACAACTCAATGACAGTTGCGACAGTTTTGCAACTGTATCATAACCAATCACTCTAAGGTTATTTACGTCTTTACTATATAAAGAAGAAGTTATATTAAAGAAACTGTTCATTTTATTCATTAATAAAATATTTACACAAGTATTTACAGGAAAATACATAAGAAATTAGCGCTCTGAGCACCAACCCTAACAAAATCTCTCACTTGCTCTAGTGCCAATATCGATTGTATCTAATACATATCGACTTCACATGTTTATCAAATAACTTCAGAGGAATGGCTTTCGGTAGCAGGTCTGCTATATTATCTTCACACGGGACCTTGTACACGATAATGTCTCCTCGCGACACAATCTCTCGACTGATGTGGTACGTTCATTCCACATGTTTTGATTTCTGATACGCCCTCAGTTCCTTTGTTTACGCAATTTCTCTATACTTGGGACAACTCCCAATTATGTGATAAACTTCTTAACCCAAACAACTTCTTTTGTAGCTTCAGAAGCAGCAATATATTCCGCCTCTGTGGTGGAATCAGCTGTGGACCCCTATTTAGAACTTTTCCAACAAATTGTACCTCCATTAAGGGTAAATACGAATCATGATGTAGAATTTCTATCATCAGGATTCGATTAGAAATCAGAATACATATACTCATTACCCTGCAGTTCATTTCCTCCATAAATTATAAACTTATCCTTAGTACCTTTGAGATACTTCAGGATATGTTTAACGGCCATCCAATGGTCGTTACCTGGATTGGACTGATATCTGCTCTTCACACTAACTGCGAAGCTGACATCAGGCCTAGTACATAACATGGCATACATGATGCTACCCAAACATGCAGCATAAGGCTGATTAAACATTCTAATCTTTTTATCTTCTGTTTGTGGACACATATTCTTTGAAAGATAAATGCCATGTCTAAATGGCATACATAATGCTACCCAAACATGAAGCATAAGGCTGATTAGACATTCTAATCTTCTCATCTTCTGTTTGCTGACACATCTTCTTCGAAAGATGAATGCCATGTCTGAACGGTATATTTGATGTCTAACAGTTACCAAAATTGTACCGTTCTAGGATATTATCTATGTACATTGATTGGGATAACCCAATAAGCTTCCTTTCTCTATCCCTGTAGAGTTTTATACCCAAGATATAAGAAGCTTCACACAGGTCCTTCATGGAGAAATTATTACAGAGGTAAGCTTTGATGCCTTTCATCATTCCTATATCATTCCCAATGATTAGGATGTCATCAACATAGAGAACTAAAAATACTACCATACCCCCTCTAGCCTTCTGTAAACACATGATTCTTTCGAATTCTTGAGAAAACAAGACAATCTAATAATCTCATCGAATCGAAGATTCCAACTTCGCGAAGCTTCTTTAAGTCCATAAATGGACTTCTTAAGCTTACATACCATGCATGAGTTTTTTTTGGATACAAAACCTTCCTGCTGTTCCATATAGATTTCCTCATCAAGAAATCCATCTAGAAAATCCATTTTGACATCCATTTGTCAAATTTTGTAATCTTGGTAAGTAGTAATAGACAAGAAATCCTTATAGACTTTAGCATCGCAACTGGTAAAAAAGTTTCATCGTAGTCGACACCAGGTCACTATATGTAACCTTTAGCTACCAGTCGGGCCTTAAAGGTTTAAACCTTTCCTTCAGGCTCGCGCTTCCTTTTATAAACCTATTGACTACTGATAGGAACAATTCATTCAGGAAGCAGAACCAAGTCCCAAACTTGATTCTGATGCATAGAGTCTAACTCTAATTTCATGGCCTCTTGCCTTTCGCGGAGTCGATGTCCAACATCGCTTCTCTATAGGTGTAAGGGCCAGTCTCTTCGATTAAAAGAACATATAGACTATTTTCTTGTATCAAATACAAGCGTTCAGAAGGTCTAAACCCTTTGGGACCTACGGAGTGTGTGTGTTGAAAGTTCTTCATCTACTTGAACTACAGGTTCCTCCGTTTGTTCGTCGATCTCAGGTTGTATTTCATCAAGTTCAATATGTCTATGATCACCACCTTTTAGAAAAAAATTCTATTTATAGAAATTTTACAAAGTGAGCTACGAACACATTTCGATGCTCGTTATCATAGAATAAATATCCTTTCATAATGGAAGGATGATGAGTGGAAAATATATCAATATTTACCGCCCATTTGACTTAATATTTTGTTTAGTTTCTCGGGTTTGATGAACGTTTTGATGTGTTTTAGTTTATTTAGCAGATAAAATAATATTGGGACACAATGAAATCATTTAGGATGAAATGTGGGTCAAATAAGGGCAAAAATTGGACTTGACATATTAATTTTGGAGATTGGAAACTTGAAAGGGCGTTTTAACGAAGTGCAGTTTTGGAAATTCCAATTTTGCACATCTGTCGTATTTTGGGCATACCTTTTTACTATCGGATTGAGCTGATTCAAGTTCCAGATTAAAGAAGAATCAAAGATCTACAACTTTGAAAGACAAAATAATTTCTAATTCTGAATATTTCATTCCCGAAATTGATGAACCATCCAGAAGTGTGTTGGGTGTAATTATTAAAGTCATTTTCAATCATTTTCAAAGCAAAAAATAAATTAATGAATAAATAATAAAAATTATCAAATCAGCACCAAACATGATAAGCAATTAGTGGAGCAATTAATAATGGATTTGGTGGAGCAATTAGTGGAGCAATTAATAATTGATTTGGTGGATGATTTGATGGAGGCAAAATTTTGCCTATAAATACCAAGTCATTTCATTTGTAAATTCATACTTTCTTCTAAGGAATTCCTTAAGAATACTAAGAAGATTGTATCTTGTTTATTTATTTACAGCTTTCAGTAATTAATTTCCGCTTTCGCACTTTCTTTTCTTTACTTTTCAGTTTTTACTTTACGTAATTTACTTTTACGCACAAGACTTTTCTTTCTTTAATTTTCAGTTTTTACTTTTCAGTAATGAGGAAGTAACTCCCCTTTGCTGGGGTAAAAGGTAAAACTTTTATTACTAATATTTAGATTAATCTCCCTTAATTATAATATATAAACTAGTTAAAACCTGACTTAACGAGGATACCGCCATATTGGTCGGTTGGTAATTATTTAAATTGGTTTTAACCTGACTAAACTGGATACCGTCTGATTGGTCGATTGGTAATTAATTATTAATTTGACTTAATATGGATACCGCCTATATGGCTGGTTGGTAATTATCATGCAAAGTTAATATATTATATTAAGGGAGATATCTAAAATAGAAGTAATAAAGTGGTTCCTTTTACCTCAGTATTTTCTTTTATTGTACTTTTACTTTATTAACTTTCAGTAATTTACTTTCACCATTTACTTTTCTGCAATTTTCTTTCAGCATTTACTTTTCAGTAATTTACTTTTCAGCAATTTACTTTTCAGCATTTTACTTTTTAGTAATTTACTTTTCAGCATTTACTTTTCAGCATTTAATTTTCAGTATTTAATTTCAGTATTTACTTTCCGTCATTTACTTTTCAGCAATTTACTTTTCAGCATTTCTTTATGTCTTTTATTTTATTTAAGTTTTTACTACCCGTACATATGTGTCGTAACTAAGCCAGTTATCTGGGGTTGTGATGAAATCCAATATCACCAGTTTATAAGGGTTATTTTATAGTTTGGGTAATTTAAAGGTTTACTTATTAAGTCTTACGCTTAATGCGTCTTGTTAATTGGCCACTAATAAGATTGATGTGGTAAATCTAAAATAAACTTGACAAGGAATTTTAGGTTTCAACCTTAGACTTAATAGCCCACGAACTTCCTTGAGGATAGATAACCCTTTAATAGATTTCCTTACGGATAGACATATACATGTTGGGCGGGGGTAGCCATAATTGGAACTTAAACTTAATGAATCCAGATAATTTGGTTGACATAGACATATGGTTCAATTGGGGTTAAACTGGGTATTTGCTTCTGACCATCGACTAGGCTTTTGCATAATTTAGTGTTCCAGGTTAGTAAACCGATTTATTACACAAACATAAAATAATCACTTCATCTTTAAAATGATATTGGAAGAAATCACAACCCTAGATAGTTCTTAATATTGGATTTTCTTAACCTACATTCGAGCAATTTTATTTACTTGTTTTTAAATTCAAACCTTCATCATTTCAAATCAATCATCAACACATGTTAGATACTAGTAATCATTTGACCTCATAAAATTAATAGATTAGGTATTAAGTCCTCATGAGATCGATACTTTTTATACTACTTGAACGATACGTACGCTTGCGTTATACGCGTGTGTAAGCACCGGTTAAGTTTTTGGCGCCATTGCCGGGGACTTATTTATCTTTCACTATTAATTTTAGGGTTAGATACGTTACTTGTATCTAATTTCTTTTTACTTATTGTTTTTGTTTTCTTGTGTTTCAGGTTCTCAGAAATTACATGAGACGAACCAGAAGCTTTGAACTTCGATCGCTTGACCCAGAAATTGAAAGAACCATAAGACAGTTGAGAAGGCAAAGGCGAGATGTCCAAGAAGCAATTATTAACATGGAACCTGAACCTTTGAACGTTGCACCACCGATTCCCATTCGAGACAGAACCATTCCGGTGGTTGACGGACTCATTTCTTGTATTGTATTTCCTCCCTTGTGCCAGCAAATGCATGTGACATCAAAACATGCATCCAGATGATTCAGCAGTCAGTACAGTTTGAGGGAAATGCAACTGAAGATCCTAATGCCCACATCAGCAACTTCCTGGAAGTTTACGATACCTTCAATTACAACCGAGCAGCTGAAGAAGCAATGAGACTGCGGGTTTTTTCCATTTTCCCTGAAAGACAGAGCTAAAGCTTGGCTACATTCACTACCAGTAGGTTCCATCACAACTTGGAACACTCTAGCCACAAAATTCCTTGCAAAGTACTTTCCACCAGTAAGAACTGCAAAGTTGAGGAATGACATCACATCTTTTGTACAACAAGATTCAGAATCCCTTTGCGAAGATTCAAAGATTTACTACGGAAATGTCCTCATCATAAGATCACAAAGTGGCTACAAGTCCAAACCTTCTACAATGGACTTTCTGGAATAATGAGAACTACAATTGATGCTGCTGCTGGAGGAGCTTTGATGGCAAAAGGAGAAGATCAGGCCTGGGACTTAATCAGCATAAAGACACAGTGAACTACGTTCACAATTTCAACAGACAGGGGAATAATCCATATTCCAACACCTACAACCTAGGGTGGAGGAATCATCCCAATTTTTCATGGAGCAACAATTCAGGGCAAATGAACTACCCACCACCCGGATTCCATCAACAGAACAAAGGCCAGGAGCATGAAAAAGAACCAGGAATAATAGAAGTCTTGGCCCAGTTGAAGAAGCAAGAAGTAAAATATGATGCTTTAGCAGCTATGGTTCAAAATCAAGTAGCATTGAATCAAAGCCATTCAGCCTCTATTAAAGCACTGGAAATTAAATGGGACAACTGGCCATTGCTCAGAGTTACAGACCGCCAGGTACCCTTCCTAGCAACACTGAACCAAATCCGAGGAACATTGGAAATGAGCAATGTCATGCCATTATGTTAAAAAACGGTACTGAAATCAACAAAGATATTGGAATCAAGGCAACAATTGAAGATATTCTAAAAGAAACAAAGCAACAGATGGAGGAAAAAGAAGCAAAGGAAAAAGAACAGATCACTCCACCTCCATATTTTCCTTAGTGTCTTCAGAAAAAAAAATGGACAAGCAGTTTGCTCATTTCCTGGAGGTGTTCAAAAAGCTGCATATCAACATTCCATTTGCAGAAGCGTTGGAACAAATGCCCAGCTATGCCAAATTTATGAAAGACATTCTTTCACGAAAGCGGAGATTGGGAGATTACGAGACAGTAGCATTGACAGAAGAATGCAACGCCATCATTCAGAGAAAACTTCCTCCAAAGTTGAAAGATCCTGGCAGATAAATTGGTCTGAGGACGATCGTGGTAAGAGGCGTCGGATTAATCTGGATCTTAACCTTTAATTTTCTGTAGAATTTCAGCTAACCAGGTACTATCTTCTACACTCTTCTTCTACTGTTTAAGACATTGAGGACAATGTCTCATTAAGTTTGGGGGAGGGAATTAGTTGATCAGTACCTTATTTTTAGTTTGTATGTTGTTTTTATATTTAGTCCAAAACTTTTCGAAAAATACAAAAAAAAATTGAAATTTTTTCAAAAATTACACAAATATTTTGCGTTTTTGTGTTTTTATTTTGACTAAAAAGGTGAAATTGGTAAGAGATAGTTGGGTAAGGAGTTTTCACTCCTGAGACGTATCTCAAACCTAATTCGGAACAAGTTAATTTTTGTTTATTTCCTTTTGAATTATTTAATTTTTGAATTCTCCATAATACTGACTAAAAAGGATCTTCATATGCTCAATTAGTAGATATTATCAACATGCATAGTAATATACAGGCATGAGTTGTAAATGAAAAGTTTATCATATTTAGTGCTCTAGTTTAATTGGAGAAAGCATCTTAAAAAGTGATGGAGTAAAAAAAAAAAAAACAAAACGTCTGAGATCCGAGTTATTAAGTCTGTAAGGGTGTTTTAACACCTAGTGCCCTGAAGCCAACTGGTTTGGGAGTCACTGGCCCAAAGCTCGCTACATGGATCAAGGATGTTGCAAAAATATATATATCTGAAGTCTGAGTAATTAAGTCAGTAGGGGTGTCTTAACACCTGGTGCCCTAAAGCCAACTGGTTTGGGAGCAACCGACCCAACACTCGCTACATAGATGGAAGATATTGTATGTAAATAAAAAAAAAATCAAAAATCAAAAAAAAAATATAAGAAAAATCAGAAAAAGTATTCCATTGCTGCAAAAAAGATGTGAATTCTGATAAAACTTTAGGTCAAAAATATTACACTCTTATCAACTACACTTGTGACTGTTGTGGGCAAAAATGAGTTGATTAATATTTTGTCGACTGTGTATATGGAGAATGATAAAAATAATCGGAGAATTTACTTATTCGATAATTTAGAATGAAACAAAACAACTATTGACTTGGAGTAGAAGTTTCACCTGTTTAGTCACTAACTTCTTTATTCTCTTTTCTCTTGTCTTGTCTTTTCTCTTGTTTTATTATCTTTTTACTTTTGTAAAACGTTTGTGGGTATCATTGCTGTAAGCCCTCACGAGACTATAACTCGTCCACTAGGGACACCTAGGGGTTTAAAGGCTTGTTGCATATGCTAAATGCAACTGTGATCCATACGAAAGTGGCTTACTTTAATTTTAATTGTTTCTTGTATTTTATTTTATTGTTTTGCTCGAGGACTAGCAAAATGTTAGGTTTGGGGGTGTGATGAATGGAAAATATATCAATATTTACCGCCCATTTTACTTAATATTTTGTTTAGTTTCTCGGGTTTGATGAACGTTTTGATGTGTTTTAGTTTATTTTGCAGATAAAATAATATTGGGACACAATGAAATCATTTAGGACGAAATGTGGGTCAAATAAGGGCAAAAATTGGACTTGACATATTAATTTTGGAGATTGGAAACTTGAAAGGGCGTTTTAACGAAGTGCAGTTTTGGAAATTCCAATTTTGCACATCTGTCGTATTTTTGGCATAACGTTTTACTCCGATATCGGATTGAGCTGATTCAAGTTCCAGATTAAAGAAGAATCAAAGATCTACACCTTTGAAAGACAACATAATTTCTAATTCTGAAGATATCATGCCCGAAATTGATGAACCATCCAGAAGTGTGTTGTGTGTAATTATTAAAGTCATTTTCAAAGCAAAAAATAAATTAATAAATAAATAATAAAAATTATCAAATCACCACCAAACATGATAAGAAATTAGTGGAGCAATTAATAATGAATTTGTTGGAGCAATTAGTGGAGCAATTAATAATTGATTTGGTGGATGATTTGGTGGAGGCAAAATTTTTCCTATAAATACCAAGTCATTTCATTTGTAAATTCATACTTTCTTCTAAGGAATTCCTTAAGAATACTAAGAAGATTGTATCTTGTTTGTTTATTTACAGCTTTCAGTAATTAATTTCCGCTTTCACACTTTCTTTTCTTTACTTTTCAGTTTTTACTTTACGTAATTTACTTTTACGCACAATACTTTTCTTTCTTTAATTTTCAGTTTTTACTTTTCAGTAATGAGGAGGTAACTCCCCTTTGCTGGGGTAAAAGGTAAAACTTTTATTACTAATATTTAGATTAATCTCCCTTAATTATAATATAAAAACTAGTTAAAACCTGACTTAATGAGGATACCGCCATATTGGTCGGTTCGTAATTATTTAAATTGGTTTTAACCTGCTAAACTGGATACCGCCTGATTGGTCGGTTGGTAATTACTTATTAATTTGAATTAATCTGGATACCGCCTATATGGCTGGTTGGTAATTATCATACAAAGTTAATATATTATATTAAGGGAGATATCTAAAATAGAAGTAATAAAAGTGGATCATTTTACCTTAGTATTTTCTTTTATTGTACTTTTACTTTATTTACTTTTTAGCAATTTACTTTCAGCATTTACTTTTCAGCAATTTACTTTTCAGCAATTTACTTTTAGCATTTACTTTTCAGCAATTTACTTTCAGCATTTACTTTTCAGTAATTTACTTTCAGCATTTACTTTTCAGCATTTAATTTTCAGTATTTAATTTCAGCATTTACTTTCCGTCATTTACTTTTCAGCAATTTACTTTTCAGCATTTTACTTTATGTCTTTTATTTTATTTAAGTTTTTACTACCCGTAAATATGTGTCGTAACTAAGCCAGTTATCTGGGGTTGTGATGAAATCCAATATCACCAGTTTATAAGGGGTTATTTTATAGTTTGGGTAATTTAAAGGTTTACTTATTAAGTCTTAAGCTTAATGCGTCTTGTTAATTGGCCACTAATAAGATTGATGTGATAAATCTAAAATAAACTTGACAAAGGAATTTTAGGTTTCAGCCTTAGACTTAATAGCCCACGAACTTCCTTGAGGATAGATAACCCTTTAATAGATTTCCTTACATGATAGACATATACCTGTCGGGCGGAGGTAGCCATAATTAAAACTTAAACTTAATGAATCCATATAATTTGGTTGACATAGACATATGGTTCAATTGGGTTAAACTGGGTATTTGCATCTGACCATCGACAGAGGCTTTTGTATAATTTAGTGTTCCAGGTTAGTAAACCAATTTATTACACAAACATAAAATAATCACTTCATCTTTAAAATGATATTGGAAGAAATCACAACCCTATATAGTTTTTAATATTGAATTTTCTTAAACCTACATTCGAGCAATTTTATTTACTTGTTTTTAAATTCAAAACCTTCATCATTTCAAATCAATCAATCAACCTGTTAGATACTAGTAATCATTTGACCTCATAAAATTAATAGATTAGGTATTAAGTCCTCGTGGGATCGATACTTTTTAAACTACTTGAACGATACGTACGCTTGCGTTATACGCTTGTGTAAGCACCGGTCAAAGGATATCCAACAATCTTAAACTTTTGCCCTCGAGGCATAAGCTTATTTTGCTGAGCCATCCTGACGTTTGCAGGACAACCCCAAACCTTAACATAATTAAGATTCAATTTCCTACCGGTCCATATCTCATACGGATTCGTAGGAACAACTTTAGAAGGAATCTTATTCAAAAGATGAGCGACAGTTAAAAGTGCATAACCCCATAAGTTATAGGGCAAATTTGTATAACTCAACATCTATCGGACCAAATCCAATAATGTCTGATTTCTCCTCTCCGACACTCCATTGTGATGTGGAGTACCCGAAGGAGTATATTGAGTAAGAATCCAATTCTCCTTTAAATAAACGATGAACTCACCACTCATATATTCACAGCCTCGATTAGATCGAAGACATTTAATATATTTACCAGTCTATTTTTCTACTTCATTTCGGAATTCTTTAAACTTTTCAAAGGTTTCCGATTTATGTTTCATCAGATAAACATAACCGTACCGTGACAAATCATTTGTAAGGGTAACGAAGTACGAAAAACCACTGTGATTAGTTTGACTCATGGGACCACATACATCAGAATGTATCAATTTCAATAAGTCAGTGGCTCGGTGTCCTACACTCGAGGCTTTGGTCATTTTTCCCCGAATGTAAGATTCACAAGTTGGATAGGGTTCAATGGTTGTTGGACAGTTATGACCCATAGCGTCACTATTTGTACAGATCATGGTGTTGTTGTACAAATTAACTATGTGACAAAGGAGATTGCAATCTTATCATTTGTGATTAGATCACCCTAGATGTATAAATGATAAGAGGTCCATATGATTTGTTCCTGGACGGAGAATGATATGAGACAGTATCAGTCCACGAAGGATAAATCATTAAATATCCATAGTCAAAGTATTATCGAGATTGGACATCGATAAATACGTAAAAGACTAGTATTACACTTGTGCGCGTTTGTGAGAGCACAACAGCATAGTTCTCATATATTTGGGTATAGGATACTCATGCAAGTGTAGTAGGAGGTTGTGTTTCACTGATGGTACGGGAAATTGCTTCACTCTGGATAGACCCCCTCGGAATCCCATTGGTAGTATGACTGTGTGTCTATGGGAGTCCGACATCAGGGTAGGTGTATTTGGTCTTAACCTGAGACTTGCACCGCTAATACTTGCGACAATCGATATACTATAGTTGACGTCGTCCAGGGCTTTAACCGGTTCTGTGTACGCCAATGATGTGTATATTGAGAATCGTAGAGTATTGGGTGTGATGTCAAGATGAAAGTATCACTCCAGTCATAGTGGAGATGATGTCACGTAGGATACGGTATTAGTGCTCTTTAGTGCTGTGCAGCCATTGGGATATTCTGACTAGGTCATGTATATCCGATTATAGAGACTAGTTACCAAACATCTGACATGTACTCCGTACGGGGCAGACATAATTGCAGCCCCAGGCCTAGCACGTGACCATCCGATACTGGATCAAAATACAATATAAGATGTATATTACGCCTGATATAGATCCTTCATTCCTGTAAGGATATTTCCGGAGAATTGGGTAGGCATGGCGCTTTGCTAGAGCCCAACCTTGTCTTGTAAATCGGTATAAACGTAGTACGAGGTACTTACGTGTTTGGATAGTCCGACGACCGTATTTACTGCCAACATATCCGGGGATCTCATGGGTCGCTTCCCAATGATTCACCGATGGTGTTTGACTCGCACTTTAATTAATCTGGGATTAATTCGATGAGAGAGAAAATTAATCTGGGATTAATTACGGAGATATTTTATCTGGGATAAAATATCGTCTAAAAAGAGAGAACGATTAATTTGGAATTAATCGGGTAAATTAATATATTCGATATATTAAACGAAATTGGATTTCGACGCGGAATTAAAATTGGATTTTAATTCGAGCGAACGAATTAATTTAGAATTAATTTGTTAGCAACGTGAATAGTGATTTCACTAGGCGTAATCATTTAATTGCGACACAACGGAAAATTCGCTAATTAGGAATTAGCGAACCCGAGCCCGAGAGTGATTGTGAGCGCATTCGCATTTCAAATTCGAGTGCGGCACGCGAGTCACATCAAGCGTCAAATCATTCGTCACATCAAGCGTCAAATCAAACGTCACTTTGAGTGATGTGACATTTGATTGATTGATGTGATTGATTGATTGAAAAGACAACTTGTCACTTTGAGTGATGTAAGTTGATGGAATAGTGTTAGTTGGTGAAAATATTTACCATTTGATTTTTGATAATTAATTTGGAAAATCTTTAATATATTTTATAGAAAATATATAAAGCATTTTGGAAATTTTTTACCAACTTAACCAACACAATTATCTCTCTTTCATCTTCATCTATTTCTCCATGAAGCTCACGCCCAAAGGCAGTGAACTGCCACTGCTTGGCCGAAATTTGTGAGACTTTTTGAGGATTTTGTGGCAAAATCCAAGTGCAAGCACACTCCTTAGAGGCATACGAAGGTGTTAAGGAAACTCACCCACGAGCCGGGAATCGTTTTACGAAGATTCGGAGCTCAAATTCATGAAGAATAACTGAAAAACGTGAGCAGTGGACTGCATGCAGTGGGCGCACCTTGGAGGTAGAATTTTGGTTTTGTTCTTCATCAAATCGTCTCAACCGATCGATGTGAGTATTCCTCAACTTCTTCGATTTGTTTTCACACATTTTTCATGCTTGTTTGATGATCTTGGGACCTAATTAGAAACCAACAATGGCATCAAGAGCCTAGGTTCAAGCATGAAATTTTTAGGGCTAAAATTGGGTAAAATGAATTTGAGCATGGTTTTATGAAATTGGATGATTGAGTATGCTTGAATGTTATTGAATTAAGGATTGATTGGATCAATTTGATGAAATTGTGATTGGATCAAATTTCCCCAAATTTTATGCCTTGGCCGAATGTGATAGGAATTTTATAATCTTGGATTTTTTATTTTGATTCATTGGATGAGTTAGAATCATGTAGGATGATGTTAATTTAAGATTTGATTGGATTGAATTTTGAATTGAACAAAATCCCCAATTCCTTAATGTTGGCCGAATGGTATAGCCCTTATTGTGTCTTGGAATTTTGATTTTTAGGACATTGGATGTGTTGGAAATCATTTAGGGATGTTGGTTTAATGTTGCATTTGATTCAATTGAATTGGATTTGATTTGGACAAAAATGCATCCCTTGGCCGAGACACTTTAGCATGTATAATGGGTTTGATTTTCATCAAAATATGTTGGACATGTGATGGTGATAATGAGCATGATTAATTAGGCTAATTGATGTTTTAGAAATGTTAATTGGGTAATTAATTATGTTAAACACTTTAGGTAATTAAATTGGAAATTTGGAATTTTGTAATTTAATTATTTGGGCCTAATTTTGGAAATTGGACTTTTAAAGTTGTTATTGGGCTTATTGGGCTTTGTTGTACAAAGTTGGGTTTAGGAAATTGGATTGGATCCAATTGGGCCCAAAACCGCTTCCATAAAGCCCAAATGCGACTTAATGAACCTTTAAAGTTTAATTGGGCCTAATGGGCCGAAATTGATTTCTAGGCTTACGGGGTAACTCCTTGATTGGGCTTTGGTTGCCGAAGCCCATGCCTTAAAGAAATTAATTTAAAGCCCATTGGACTTGAATTGAATTGACGTTGTACGTTAATCGGGCTTTGAGACCCGTAGCGATTAAATTTGGAATTTAAGTCGTAAAAGGTTTATTAATAAAGTGTAATATTTAATTTGGAATTAAATAATGAATTAGTATTAAATACATATTAAATTGGATTTAAAGTTGTAGTTTAATTTAATTCGAGAATTTGTACTTTAAGTACTTATTCGCAAAACGAGTTTGACTCGCACAAAATCAAATCGTTGTTTGAACATTGGATGATCAATAATTATCAGATTAATTAATTTGATTAGATTGATTGATAACATGCTTGTGTGAATACATGGTTGTGATGAATGAATAATGTATATCAGATGGATATTAGTTGGGTGGGGGCAATTTTGGAAATTGTTGTAATAAATTCGATTTATTAAATTGGACCTGCGTGTCCAGCCTTATCATCTCTATTCTCTTTGTATTCTCTTCTCACCTATTCCCCTCAATGTAAATGAGGTTTCTTTAGAAGTGTAGTGTAACGGGTAGAAGTAATACAAGTGCTAGTTTTAGAGAGAAAGGGAGAGTTTTGATCTAGGATCAATGTGTTAAGTATCCATCCGCATATCATTATTATTTATTTCCATACGCGCTTTATTATGTGTTTAGAATGCATGTTTAAGGGTGTATGCTGATGAGACCTTAACAAAGATAATAAATTGGTAGCCAATTTGCACGCGAAAAACCCTCAATTAATATCAAGCGTTTTTCCTTCCATTGAGTGATTCTTACTCAAGATCCGAGACTGGCATTGGGTTGTTGGCCAAAGTCAAGCCCTTTGTCCGTCGAAGATGTGTTTGAATCACGAAGGTTTTGTTCCATATTGGTGTCATGTCCAAGTTGTGGTTTGTTGGCCAAAGTCAAGACCACTTCTTGTCCATCGACATTGATTACGAAGCTTTCCATGGTCAATGGGTCGCGCTTGACCGGGATCACTAGGTTTGTTGTGCCAAAGCCAAGGCTTAGTTGATTCAGAGGAAAAAGGTTAGGGTATATATTGGATATATAGGCATATATGGGATATATGTTTCGGACTTGGATGTCCACCTACTGGATTTAGGAATTGGATTGGATCCAATTGATCTTAGAGATCTACCTAGTTAATTATCATACAATTTTTTGGCCAAAGTCAAGATTGTATGATATTTAACTGGATCCTAGCCCACTAGGAAACACGGTTTCCCGAGTACTCAATAGAGGGTTAGAGGCTCGCCGAAAAATAGTGGGAGGCAAGAATTGAATTTGCAATATTCGTTCAATTATTCGCCATAGGCGCTCAAACAAATATCACTCGTCAAATAAATTAAAAGTATTAGTTGGACTAATATTTAATGTTGTTTTAATTAATATAATTGGACTATATTCAAACAAATTCAATAAAATAGTTGATTTTATAATTGGATTATAGTACTCAATATAATTGAGTTAAAATTATAGTTGATTAAATAGTTGGACTATTGTAATCATTATAATAAATAGTACCTGAAATAATTGATTAAATAGTTGGACTATTAAAATCAAGAAACATTGAAAGATTAGACATTTAAATATAATCTTGGATTAAAATATTTAAATGGTTTAATTTTCAAATTGGGAATTAAATTTCAGGATGGTCCTGGAAATAAATAATAAGTTACTTTATATGATAAAATAACCTATTATGCCTAAGCCCAGAATTAAGCAAATAGTAGAGCATAATCTTTGGAAGATTTATGTGATGATGACTTTAGTGCTTAATTCGATATACTTGTTATAAATCTATGTTTAGATTTAGGTAGTATTAAAATTGCAATTAATAATTCTTGGAGAATTAATGACTATTCTCGAAGAGATAAAGTATAACTTTGCAATTAGGCAAGTAGCGCAAGGCGCACCTTACTTCAATATTTTAGAAACAAAAGGCTTGGCCAAAGGCTTCTGAAATGTAGAAAAGGGTAAAGGCAAAATCATTATAATCTTCTGGGAAGATAAAGGACATATGCCAAAGTGACTGCCGTTTAGACATGGTAGACATGAAGGAATTAAAGAAAGGGCAAGGCTCTGACTTTAAATATATTTGTCAAAATTATGTCAATTACTAGTATTAAAATTGGATTTTAAATACTTAGTATGGTACATAAAATATATGTATTGATCTTCAGAATCTGCTGTGAGTAGGATACTGACTTCAAGCTCAGATTCATCTGCGAATCGGAAACGGGACGAAAGTCGCTGTTTCGACCGTAGATACCTAAGTTTAGGAACTAACCTTCGGGTGTGTACCTATATTAGGGAACTGTTATAATATAACTAGTTTGACTAGGAACATTATCTCTATATCAGTGTTTCATCTGTTGCGGATAAACCTTTATATTCTAGAACACTAAAGTGTTTCATTATATAAAGATGACATTGAGATAAACACATTAGATGTGAATAAACAGTATTTATATTTTGAATATAAATAAAATCTCGAACATATGATATGACAAACTAATAGCTCATACTGATTTGATCAGAATAAACTTGTTTGTGGCATTGTTGTTTGGGACACAATTAAACAAGACTCGTATATCCACACTTTTGAAGAGTGGGTACTAGGACTGATTTGACTAATCAAATAAAGTCTACGAATCTAGTTTATTAGGTAAAGTACCTAAAACACTATTTACTTGGTAATAGTGAAAGTGCCACCGATCTGTTACCCCTATTCATAGTGAAGTAAGTGGGCCCATATCTAGCTAGGCTATATGTTGATATGAACATTTCGTGACCTTAACGGATGTAGCATCACGTTATGGTTATGTATTTCTTTTGAAGAACACAAATCAGAAACTTTTAAAGTTTCGACACGAAATAGACAGACAGATCGGCTATTGTATTATACCGTCACGGTAAGACCGTAATGGAAAATACATAAACAATAATTTTCATAAATACTTGAAAGAGTATAGTATTCTTTCAAATGAGGACTCCTCCCGGAACACGTCAATTGACGGTGTGTCCGAACGGAGAAACCGGATTTTGTTGGACATGATAAGGTTTATCATGAGTCTCTCTGAGCTACCATTTTCCTTCAACGGATATGCATTAATAGTGCAAAAATTATTTAGAATAAGGTTCCATAAAAATCTGTTTGACAGAATTCATATTGGATATGAATGGGAAAGAAACAGGGTTTCACACTCCTGAAGATTTGGGAATGCAAGGCATATGTTTGGATGATACCAAACTAAAACCCAAATCGGATAAGTGCCAAATATAGGTTATCCTAGGGGAAACCATAAATATAGTACTTATACATCTCACATGAGAACAATGTGATTGTTGCTCGCCATGCGGTTTTCCTTAGAGGAATACCGATATGCAGTGGTCAGTGGGAGGATAGTAAAACTCGATGAAAATCGGAGTGATACTTTTCAAGGCACGAAGTCCTTAATGGAACACAAATAGTTCATCAAGGATGAAACTATATCAGTAATCTTCAAATACACAAGAACCGCGTAGATCGGAGAGAATCAGAAAACAACCTGGGGTATGGGTTTCTGATGTCACCTCATAAAGATGTCAATCTTATTGAGGAAGACAAACCGACTACATTTTATGAAGTGATACAAGGTATCGACTCCCTCCTTTTATGACAAAGTGTCATGAGTCCGAAATGGATTCCATGTATAACAACTATGATTGGATACTAGTTGTTGTACCGTAAGGCATTGTGCCTATTGGTACTGTATAAGTCTTCAAGGAAGACATACATGGAAGGCAACATACCAACGTACAAAGCTAGGCTTGTAGCCAAAGGTATCATTATCAACATTGTATTGATTACAGTTTAACCTTTTACTTGTTGCCACGGTAAATCCATTTGGATAATGCTTGCTAATGCTGTACATTTCATTTATGAAATGTGTCAGTTAAAGATCAAAATCACTTTCCTTAAACGGAAACTTTTTGGAGGATGTTTATAACATCCTGGCGATTTTGGCATACTAAAACCAGCAAAAAAGGTTTGCAGGTTATTCGATCCATGTTTGGATTGAAGCAAGCATTAGGTTCTTGGAACTAACGTTTTGATGAAATCATAATGGTGTATGATTTAATTCAAAACGAAAATAATTCTTGTGTATATAAGAGGGTTAGTGGGAGCGCACTGACAGTGGCTGTCTTGTATAAAAAAATGAAAAAATATGTCATTTCTTGGAAATGATATTCCCATAAAACAATCGGTGAAAGCTTGGCTTTCATAGAAATTCTCCGTAGAATTCTTGGGAGTAACAACCTTTATTCTAGGAATAAAGATCTACTGGGATAGATTTAAAGTTGTTAACACTCTCTGAGAAATTTTACATTGAAAAATGTACGCGACTTGGTGTCTCATAAGCTTTGAGCATATGGAGTCACAATCAGGCCAATCCATGTGATAGTCACTGGATTGAAATTAAGAACATACTTAGTATCTTAGAGAACTAAGGATATTTTCTTAATGAATGGAGAATGAGAACTTGAAGTGACTGGGATCACTGCTGCAAGTTTCCAAACTGATAAATACAACGGTACTATAAAGTTTGAATAACGGAACAGTGAGCTTGAAATATTCCAAGCAAGATACTGTTGCCGAATAAACAACAAATACGGATTATTGCTGCAGCTGAGGCAGCAATAGAAGCCAGTTGGGTCGATAATAAATCTAATTAGATTAGATATAATTCTGTTAGAGGCTGAGCTAGGCGTCAACACATGCTAAAGAATTAATGGTCTCATCAACGATCCAGATATATACTTCAATATTCCTCTGATACGTTCGGATCATACATCGTGGCGATGTGATGATCGTATAAATCGCATCAGACGATAATCATGTAAATCCACTGACGAAAACCTTTTCTCAGCAATTTGAGCCAACCGTACATAGTTCGGGTGTTAGGCACTCGAGTGACTGGCTATAGGCCAAGTGGGAGATTGTTGGACAGTTATGACCCATAGCGTCACTATTTGTACAGATCATGGTGTTGTTGTACAAATTAACTATGTGACAAAGGAGATTGCACTCTTATCATTTGTGATTAGATCACCCTAGATGTATAAATGATAAGAGGTCCCTATGATTTGTTCTTGGACGAAGAATGATATGAGACAGTATCAGTCCACGAAGGATAAATCATTAAATATCCCTAGTCAGAGTATTATCGAGATTGGACATCGATAAATACGTAAAAGACTAGTATTACACTTGTGCGCATTTGTGAGAGCACAACGGCATAGTTCTCATATATTTGGGTATAGGATACTCATGCAAATGTAGTAGGAGGTTGTGTTTCACCGATGGTACGGGAAACAGCTTCGCTCTGGATAGACCCCCTCGGAATCCCATTGGTAGTATGACTGTGTGTCTATGGGAGTCCGACATCAGGGTAGGTGTATTTGGTCTTAACCTGAGACTTGCACCGCTGATACTTGCGACAATCGATATACTATAGTTGACGTCGTCCAGGGCTTTAACCGGTTCTGTGTACGCCAATGCTGTGTATATTGAGAATCGTAGAGTATTGGGTGTGATGTCAAGACGAAAGTATCACTCCATTCATAGTGGAGATGATGTCACGTAGGATACGGTATTAGTGCTCTTTAGTACTGCGCATCCATTGGGATATTATGACTAGGTCATGTATATCCGATTATAGAGACTAGTTACATGACATCCGACATGTGCTTCGTATGGGGCAGACACAATTGCAGCCCCAGGCCTAGCACGTGACCATCCGATACTAGATCAAAATACAATATACGATGTAGACTATGCCTGATATAGATCCTTCATTCCTGTAAGGATATTTCTGGAGAATTGGGTAGGCATAGCGCTTTGCTAGAGGGCAACCTTGTCTTGTAAATCGGTATAAACATAGTACGAGGTACTTACGTGTTCGGATAGTCCGACGACCGTATTTACTGCCAACATATCCGGGGATCTCATGGGTCGCTTCCCAATGATTCACCGATGATGTATGACTCGCACTTTAATTAATTTGGGATTAATTCGATGAGAGAGAAAATTAATCTGGGATTAATTACGGAGATATTTTATCTGGGATAAAATATCGTCTAAAGAGAGAGAATGATTAATTTGGAATTAATCGGGTAAATTAATATATTCGATATATTAAATGAAATTGGATTTCGACGCGGAATTTGTTTGGATTGGTGCTTAGAGCGCCAATTCTCGGTTGTATTTCTGTTAAATACTTCTGTAAAACATTATTATTATGAATAATATATGCAGTTTCTATAATATAATCTATCTTTCTATATGGTAAAGATGTAATGACCCTAGAATGATTAGTCATGATACAGTTGCAAAAGCGTCGCAACGGACATTGAGAAGTATCATGACGTTGTCATTCTCAAACAGTTCCTGGTCAAGGTTTACACTACTTGGTCAGTATAGTAAACCCGTTGAGACTGGTACATGTTGTATACTGGAATAAATGATTCCAATGGTTTCTCAATGAACCATAAGTCTTGGAGACTAGTATAGACGTGTAGGTGTTTATAGCGGATAAACACTGAACGACTCATCGAAGATTCTTAATGGATGGTACACCAGCGTCAATAAGGATCTTCTTGGGTTGAGTAGCACTTGTGATTCTTAGACTTGAGATGCCATTATGGGCACATGAGACATCTTCTACACTTAGACGGCAGTCACGTCACCGATCTATTTAGATCAGACCTCCGCCTGTTCGTTGGGTGTAGATAGATCCTCAGGGTGTCCTATGTGTATCAAGATAGGATCCGTCAGTTCTGTGTATCAGAGCATATGTAGTCCATATGATTAGCAATCAGATAAAACCATGGGCCCGTGGTAAAGTTTAGAAGCTAGTTCTAAACATTCTTTTAGAGATTGATAATGGAATAGTCGACTGGATAATCCCGATAGAGATTTGACGTTTATATCTATATCTCTGGGATTTATCCGGATACCTATGACGGAGGAATTATACATTTACCATGACCTCGACCTGTGTGGTTCAACGAGATTATCCGTGATCGTCATAATCTACGGGTGGATAGATTATGGACATGAAATTTGATTTCGTGACGGATATAATTGAACCTAGAGAGTCTCAATAATGAAACATACTCGTAGAGCACTAGAGCAACATTAATAAATAATATTGATTATTTATAAAGTCGTTTAATGGTTAAACGCAAGATACGTGCTAAAGAGACTAGATAGTCATTTACTTAATTATTGTGTATTTACATTTAATGCTTGATTAATTTAAATACACATGAATTAATAGTCAAAATGAGTTATTTGACTTGTATCCTAAATGAATATATGTTTTTAATATTTAATGTAAATATTATACATATATTTAATATATTTGTATTTGATTAATTAATTAATTATTTAATTGTTAAATGATTAAATTAATTAAAATATAAATATCTTACATTAGGATATTTAAAGTAAATGATGTTAGTTGCAATTGTTGACTTAAATAAATATCTATAAAGTAGTTTTAGATATTTATATTAAGATAACAAATGTATTTGAAATGAAAATGAAATGAAAAATTTGGTATATGCTTGTTATTGAATTCGGCCAAGGCTTAAATGCACAAGTATATATTGTTTTCATTTGATTTTCATTTGGTTAACCTAATACACTTTAAACAAAAAGAAACTCCATTGAAGAGACTTAAAGGAAGCTTGAGAAAGAAAGAAAGATCAAAGAAAAGCTTGATTTTAGTAAGTTTTTTCCAACTTGTTATTAGTAAGGAAATTGTTCCTTAGGATCTAGGCTTTAATATATGATATCCTTAGGTTATTTCTTTCTTTGTTCCTTGTGGTTTTTGTTGATGGAAGTTTTGATGGAGGTGTAAAGCATGTGTGATGAAGGAAGTGTATGACTATTGTAGTAATAAGCTTTCTTTTAAGGTTTTGGAAACTATGTTGCTAATCTAGAGTTATTGACCCACTCTTAAATGACCTAGATTTGATCTTGAGTTGTTTCATTGTGTTGAGACTTGGATTGGATGGAAGAATGATGATTGAAGTAATTGGTTTAATGTATTTGGTCTAATTTGTCCAATTTGTGGAAATTGAAAAATTAGGGTTCATGACCAATTCCAAATTTGGGGATTTTCATATATGTTGTGTATTTGTGTGTGTATATGATGCATATAAAGTTTCATGATCATTGGATTACATCTTGATGTGTTTTGATGCATGAAATGACAAAATGCACAACCCCCCCCCCTTGTGAGGCTCACGGCTTTGGAGTCAATTTTGGGGATTTTGGTGCTTTTGGTGTTTTGATGTTTTGAACATCATAAGTTCATCTTGGAAATGATTTAGAATCATTCAAAATTGATTAGATCAATTTCGGGCTAAAATGGACAAAAATACAAAGTAAGGGTATTTCGGTAAATTCACTTAAATATGATTTATTGAATTTATTTTCATAATTTGATTATTGGAATGTTAAATAAATATGTTTATTTAATCAATCCGAGAAAAAGTTTTGAAATCTGAAAATCATATTTTCACCGCTTCCGCTGCGTTACCGGATTCACCCCCTAAAAACCCCTACAAAATGGTATCAGAGCAAGTCTGATTCTAGGCCACCTAAAATGATTAGCCTTCATTGAATCAATGTTTAATCATGTTTTCTAGACTTTACGCATGCTTATTAGGATCTAAATTGGTTAGATTTAGGGTGTATGACACTTAGCGGAAAATCCCTAATTAATAAGCTTTGAATGTAATTATGTATTTGATGCATGTTATATGGTCCGTCTTGTCAATACGGTTTATGAATACTTCTTTGTGACTACATCCGAGACCGTGCCTCTGCTGTGAGGATGTAGCCGATAAAGTTTTATTTATACCGGATGTATATTAGATACTAGGTAAATTCAAGTAAAAGCGGAATTCTGAACGTGCCCTAGCTGTCAGGATTACGTAAGTAACTTGAGTTTATCATTGACGAGTTTAACCTTGGTACGTCTCCTTGTGGGCCTGCCTTCGCAGCGACAACGAGAAATGGCCAGGACCGGATACTTAGGAGTCATTAGTGAATGATTGACAAATGAGTTGTCTACCTGATGAATATACGTAGGCGAGACCGTGCCTCTGCTGTGAGCCGAAATATATTCACGGGATCCACTTTTCACTATTAGTATTTAATTTAATTATTAAATATTTGTATTCTGTTTTGGGATTACAGTATTGCATGATTTAGTGGGAGGGGCATATTAGATTAAAAATCCATGATCTAGTTTATGCTTTTGATATTATTTGAAACTGCTTTATTTCTGCTAACCGCTTTTCGTGATCTATATGATAGATTGGTGATGGCGGCACAATCCACAAATCAGTTTGCGCGTATGCTTGATGCGAACAAACTGAAAGGCGCTGAGAACTTTGCAGACTGGGAATTGGATTTGAGGATTGTCCTCGATTCCGAAAAGCTGGGTTATGTTCTTGAGGGTCCGTTGCCCCTTGCAGTGGGTGCGGATGCTTCGGAGGAGGAACGCCAAGTTTTTGAAACTTGGAAGGATGATGATTTAAGGGTTAAATCATACATCCTTAGTTCACTGTCTCCGAAACTCAAGCAACAGTACTATGGTATGCTAGATTCCTATAGTATGATGACGCGATTGAGACAATCGTTTGAGAACCAAGAACAAGTGATTGTTCACAAAGTCACCATGGAACTGTTCCATGCGCGTCTGGATGAGGGGCAGAGTGTCAGCCCACATGTTCTTCAGATGATCGATTTGATCGATCAATTGAGGCAACATAATCTCATCTTGAATGACATTCTCGGTAGGAGTGTCATTCTTGGTTCACTACCAGCTTCATTTCACCAGTTCGTGATGTACTTCAACATGCACGGGACTGTCTGTACCTACCAGGAGCTACATAGGATGTTGCTCACGGCAGAAGAGGACCTTAAGAAGGGAGTACCGACTCGCCCTCCTAGAACAACTTCTCTTTCGGCTTCTTCCCAAGGATGGTCCAAGGGAAAGAACAAGAAAGGCAAGAAGAAGAAGAAGGCTTTTGGTCCTCAACAACAGGCGAAGATTGCAAAGCCCAAAAGGGCTTCTGAAGAAAAATGCCACCACTGCGGCAAAGTCGGGCACTGGAAAAGGAACTGTCCTGATTACATTGCCCAGCTGAGGAGAGACAGAGCTTCTACATCAGGTACTTTTATTTTTCCAGTTATTGATTTATCTTTGGCTTGTGAAGCCGTTACATCCAGCTGGATTATAGATTCTGCTTGTCCCATTCACATTTGCAATTCGTTGCAGGTGCTGAAGGAAAGTAGGAAACTGAAGCCTGGAGAGATGCAGTTGCGATTCGGGAGTGGAGACTCTTTGGATGCAGTTGCAGTGGGAGTATGCGAGATCTCATTGCCGAATGGGACACTTTTGTTATATGACTGTCATTTTGTACCGGGATGTGTCGCAATATTATATCACTTTTTGTATTAGATACAGAAGGCTTTTGTATTAATATTAAGAATAGTTCTTTGTATTTATATGATAAAATAATATTCAGATCCTTTGTTGTCCAAACCAGCATGGTCATTATACATTGCAAACTTCAAAAGATATATTAAATACTGGAGTTAATAAACGTAGTTTACCTGTAATTAATAATACTGAACTTTGGCATATGAGACTTGGTCACATTGGCGTTAAACGCCTTACCCAGTTGGTTAGGAATGGTTTGATATCATATCTTACCATTGAATCCTATCCAACTTGTGAATCCTGTATTCAGGGTAAGATGACCAAAGCCCCATTTTCTGGTGTTGGACACCGCGCCACTAACTTACTGGAACTCGTACATTCTGATGTATGTGGTCCACTAAGTCAAACTGTTCACAGTGGTTATTCGTACTTCGTTACCTTTACCGATGATTTGTCACGGTACGGTTATCTGTATTTGATACGACATAAATCGGAAACCTTTGAAAAGTTCAAAGAGTTCCGAAATGAAGTAGAAAAACAAACTGGTAAATATATTAAATGCCTTCGATCAGATCGAGGCGGAGAATATATGAGTGGTGAGTTCATGGATTATATGAAGGAGAATGGGATTCTCGCTCAATATACTCCTCCAGGTACACCTCAGCACAATGGTGTATCTGAAAGGAGAAATCGGACTTTATTGGATATGGTCCGATCGATGTTGAGTTTCACAGATTTGCCCTATTACTTATGGGGTTACTCTCTCTTAACAGCCGCACATCTTTTGAATAAGATTCCTTCAAAGGCTGTTCCTACGACACCGTATCAGATATGGTTCGGTAGGAGACCAAATCTTAATTATATTAAGGTTTGGGGTTGTCCTGCCTATGTCAGGGTAACTCAGCAAGAGAAGCTTTCGCCTCGAGGGCAAAAGTTTAGGTTTGTTGGATATCCTTCGAATACGAGGGGATATCTGTTCTATGATACCGAGCATCGAAATGTGTTCGTAGCTCGCTTCGCAAAATTTCTAGAAGTAGAATTTTTGTCAGAAGGTGGTAATCATAGACAGGTTGAGCTTGATGAAGTCCAACCTGAAAACACGAACCAACGGAGGAACCTGAAGTTCAAGTAGATGAAGGACCTTCAACACACACACTCCGTAGGTCGGAAGGGTATCTAGACCTCCTGAACGCTTGTATTTGATACAAGAAAAGAGTCTGGATGTTCTCTTAGTTGAAGAGACAGATCCTTTCACCTATAGAGAATCGATGTTGGACATCGACTCCGTGAAATGGCAAAGTGCCATGAAATCCGAGATAGACTCAATGCATGAAAATCAAGTTTGGGACTTGATTCCGCTTCCCAAGGAATTGTTCCTATCGGTTGTAAATGGGTTTACAAAAGGAAGCGCGGGCCTGACGGTAAGGTTGAAACTTACAAGGCCCGACTGGTAGCAAAAGGTTACACGCAGCGACCTGGCGTCGACTGCGATGAAACGTTTTCGCCGGTAGCAATGCTTAAGTCTATCCGGATTTTGCTTTCTATAGCTGCGTATCATGACTACGAGATTTGGCAAATGGATGTCAAAACGGCTTTTCTAAATGGATTTCTTGATGAAGAATCTATATGGAACAGCCGGAAGGTTTCGCGTCCAGCGAACCTCGAGTATGGTATGTAAGCTTAAGAAGTCCATTTATGGACTTAAACAAGCTTCACGAAGTTGGAATCTTCGATTCGATGAGATTATTAGATCGTCTGGTTTTCTCAAGAATTCGGAAGAATCCTGTGTGTATCAGAAGGCCAGTGGGAGCATGGTCGTATTTTTAGTCCTATATGTTGATGACATCCTAATCATTGGGAATGATTTAGGTATGTTGCAAAGCGTGAAAGCGTACCTCTGTAAGAATTTCTCCATGAAGGACCTGGGAGAAGCTTCCTATGTTTTAGGGATAAAACTCTATAGAGATAGACAAAGGAGGCTGATTGGGTTATCCCAATCAACGTACGTAGATAAGATCTTGGAACGGTATAGTTTTGGTAACTGTAACACAACATACCGTTCAGACATGGGATACATCTTTCTAAGAAGATGTGTCCACAAACAGAAGATGAGAAGGTTAGAATGTCTAACCAACCTTATGCTTCGTGTTTGGGTAGCATAATGTATGCCATGTTATGTACGAGGCCTGATATCAGTTTCGCTGTTAGCGTAACTAGTCGATATTAGTCCAATCCAGGTAATGACCATTGGATGGCCATTAAACATATCCTAAAGTATCTT